>JARSSU010030885.1:0-17657 GCA_029619165.1 Eurosta solidaginis | reverse complement strand
CTATAAATACAGAACAAACGACAACAACAGATCAGAACGAAAGTCGACACTGACAATTGCACAACGCCGAAACCGGTTTGTCTCGAAACCAAATTTAACAAGGAATGACGGAAAATCGTTCCAATATACATCGTTTCACTGAGAGCTTTTTATGGCAGAAATACACTCAGAGTACTTGCCAAACACTGGCGAGGCGCCCTTAGAAAAATTTTCTTCTAATTGAAAAACCTTGTTTCTGAAATTTTGATGATGCTTTGCCCTGGGCGTGAGCCCAGTATCTTCGGTGTGGTAGGCGAAGCACGCTACCACCACACCACGGCGGCCGTCATTTATATACTCCTTAATATTTTCTCAGCCCAAAACTTTTAGCCCATCGGCAGGCTACTGAGGAAAGCTACCATATCTCTCAAAATTCTTGAAGGATCTGCGTCCCAGCTAGCGGGTAGTAGTCTCTTAACATGTTGCTCCGTCATCAAGTTCTGAAGTATGATATAAGCTTCAATTTTTAACGCCTTATCCCACTCAATTTATCCCTGCCCCAACTGGAAGAACATTCCCAGTTTGAAGTCACTGGCTTATCAGAAAGCCATTCAGCATCGATCGCAAAGTTACCCAATTCTTCATGCACTTTGTTTTCGATATCTCCATTACGGCCTAGTAAGATTTTGTTGCTTTAAATTCCAACACGAAAAAACTGATACCATAAGTGGGGCAGTGACGTCCCCATACGTCTGCGAAGCTGTTCAGACGTTAGAAAAGAATTAAAATAAAGCATTTGTGTTGATGGATTGAGGTTGAGTTAAAGGCGAAATTTGTTAAAATAGGCAGCTTAGATTAAAGTCTGATTGCTTCATTTGTTATAGGTATAGATGACCAACATAATAAATCAAGATCACATCAAAGAGTTCCATAACTGTCCTAGATGGAAGCCACGTCGTAACAAAGTTCAATGTTCAGTGAAGTAAAGCGGCATTTCCGGAGGGGCGGGCATACAAGAGATCAACTTTCAGGTCGTTATTCGGGAAACAACGCAACTTTAAGAACTAAACCATTGCACGAATGCCTCTTCATTTAAACTTGGTTCAAAACTATGAAAAAGCGTTTTCTAAATACCTGAAATAAAAACTTTTTGTTCATTCAAGAAATTTCCCATATTTGTAAATTAAAAACAGACCGTCATCTATTTTGTTGGAGTTTCAGTAATCGGTATTGACGCACAAGAAGCGCAATTTTTCTATCAAAAAGTTTTTTTTTAAGTCCCACTTACGTAATCATGTTCTTCATCTTCGTTTATGATTTCAAAAAAAGCTTTTTGCAATACTATAAGAAGGTGCATTCAACGTCAAAAATAAATATTCGTCGTACTGACTATAGTGCTCTTTAGCATTGTACATACAAACAAACTATTCTGCTACTAGAAGACCCGGCAGGCGTTGTCCTGCCCTAATTTGGCCTATCTACATACATTTAATAAGCTTTTTCCGACTGACTCTGCCCTCCCCCCTCTTCACTTTTTCCTAATCCTTTTATTCACTCCTCCCTCCGCTTTTTCGCTTCATCTATCTACATCTTCGTCTCATTCTATCTCTTTCTCAATCTCCTTCTTTCTTTTCTCTTCTCTCAATTTCTTCTCATTCTTCTGCATTCCCTTATTGCCTGTTCCCAGAGGGTGGTATGTATTTTATTCCAGTCCCAGTCCCAGTCCACTCCGAGTCTCAGTCCCAGTCCTAGTCCTAATCCCACTCCCAGTCCGTCTCTGGATAATATATTACTCTGTACTAAAGCACTCATCAACAGCGTTCATTTGATATCCATATTGTATAAACACTGTCTAGGCATTCACTGGCCCACGTTTTGGCCTATATATCGAGACCCTAGTCACCCAGGGTATGAAGATTACCCTCTACACAACTAAAGACTCTCCTGAATTAAAAAAAATGACATAGTACCTCTAAATGGGCAGAAACCCCCCACCCTCTCGGCGGGCATGGTGATGTGCTATACTTGATATCATTCACTATAATATTTTTTATTGATAAGCAGGTTGTTTAATTAAACACCAAGCAATTACACGGAAGTATATCCGCACCACCTGGAAATATGAGTGCCACTGCGTATACGTAACATTTTATTACGTATAAACAAGTAAAAAAAATTGCAATAAAATAATATTGCGACTATAAACTGAGATATAACATATCCCATCTCTCAAGTTAGATCAAATTGCACACACGGTGCGAAACAAATTCAAATCGGTTCAGTAGTTTAGGAGTCAATCGCGCCCAAAAAGTTTGTGACACATGTTTTTTTATATATTGGTATATAATATAGATAGATAGTTTTATAGATAGTTTTAACTTCAACTTCCTACTTAATATACATATATACTTCCTTCCACTACTGTTGATTATCTGGTAAAGAAAATGCAACCGAAGAGAGAAGCATATATTCAACGAAGCACAGAGTGAATCGCATGCCCACGGCTTTGGGAGGAGCATCAAAGATTTAGAGTTTTCTTTGCACAGGCAACCAGTTAAATATAGCAGCATTTTATTAAGTTTAAATTTAGTGCAAAGACTCACACACTGTAACGCAGTGTTTACTAGCAGGGCGATAAAAAAAGAGAACGCAATTCTGAAAGTAAAAAAAAGAAAAAATCTTAAATCAAGTTGTTGATGGCATACTTTATTGATTTATTTTTACGTGATGTGACATAATTATCATATGATGTCGTATCACATTTCACATTCAAATATCGTACAAACTCAAAAAAGATCTGGTGGGGAAAAGTCGGAAAATCGATTGCCTCTCACATATTTTCATAGATTTTATTAAGTGATTGCTGTCACTAGAACTACTCTTGCTTGAAATGTAAAAGTCAATCGGATTTGAATTAAGGAGGCCAATGGTATGAATATCTTCGAAATTAAAATTTTGTTTCGATGTGGTGTATCTGCTGACATCAAGTTATAATAGTATGATATTTTTTTTGGCACATAGCAATTTGTGGTACGATTATCAAATTATGGCATCATATTATATCATTATAACATCTCACTTATTAATTGGCGGATGAATATGTAACGCAAAGCAAGAATTGCTTATTAAGAGAGTAACACATGAATGTAAAATTAGAAAAAAATACCTTGATGTGATTATATATAAATTAATGTGTATCGATCTGATGATCTGACATACGAAAGAATGATATAATATAATTGCGATGTAAATTGCTACGAATGATATTGGGAACATTGCTGTATTCTGCGTTTGTCCGAATCTTAGAAGGTTGTAAGCGTTATAGATCTTGTCATGTCAACAGCTATCGTATTAATTTTTAAGTTTACAGCTTGGCGGCCGTATCGCAACACTTTCGCAAATTATATATACTGCAGTGTTATATAATAAATAATAAATGGCACAAATGAGCGCTAGAGAGAATTTGCTTAGGAAAGAAAGTGCTGGGTACGTGTTGCCTGTATAATAGGTGGAAATGATTATGTCAATAAATAACAAAAATACTACGCAGCTATTGTAGCATAAAACGGAAGCCAAAAATATGATACAACGAGAGGTACGACCTGAAAGTGATCAACAATACTAGAAAGTCGTGGAAACATGTGCGGAATTGCAAAGCCCCTATGAGCTTCTGTAACTCATTATATCATTATATTAGAATATACCGGAATTGATAGCTGATGATGTGACCTTGGAAATTTGTGTATATGCCAAGTGGAAGGGTTTATTTATTATTTATTTTAATTTTATAACCTGCACCTGGGAGTATTGCTTCGGGTTGGTCGTCGGACAAATTTCTTGACCCTGTATTTTCACTAAGTAAATTTAGGTTGATCCTCGAACAAACTTCTTGTTAGGCTGTGGACACATTCATTAAATATTTGACGTCTTAAAAGACGACTACCCAGTTTAGCGCAATTTTAAAAAAGTTACGAAGAAACGTTAGTACGTGTTCATTGTATCACATCAGATCAAATACATCACATCGTTTAAAATCTCTATATATCATATCACATTATAACACACCACATTATATCTCATCTCTTAATATCACAACACAATATATAATATCACATTGTACCACATCATTTAATGTAACATCACCTTCTATCACATCACATTATATCTGAAAGCTATAACACACATAATCGGGCGCAATGCACCAAAATTTTAGTGCACTAAGATTTTCTCTACTATTTTATTTCTAAAGCCAGTGGGAAAGTGTTTTAATGCCACAACATTTTCTAAATATGTATTATGTTCGGTGCACTTCAGAGTTAAAGAAATAACATAAAATATAAAATATCGCGACAGAATAGTATCTATGATATCGTGGCACATCATACTAAATCACATAATATATAACGAGTGGAATATCATCCCATTTCGACTGACGCTGAGGGAACTTTCGAATAAAGTCCTCTTTAAGAATATGTTTCAAAAACGCTTTTTTTTTGCTTAAATTTAATATATTTTGAGATAAGACAGTTTTCCTGGTCCATCATATTATTTGCAACTACAAACTCCAAACATTGTAATGGACTGTCGTCAGTAAAATCCTGATTTTCTGTAAAATACATGTCAGTAAAAGCGACCAGCTCATTTTTTCAAATCAGTAGTGAAAAACTCTGAGTACATCTATGATAAAGTAATAACATAGTTTTTCAAATAATCCCGATCGAGATTTTTTAAAGTTTCAGGCATCAAAAAACAGAAAACGTCGTTTGTTTCTTTGAATCCTTCCGCTCTTTCTTATAGTTCGGTAGTCATTGTGTCCAGAACTTCATAGTAGTCTATTCGATGTTTTGCATGAGATTCTAATGCTGAATCGGCAGTCTTCTCATCGAACATATTCTTGACTTTATGTTTTCTGATAATGGGAAAATTTGCATTTTCTCAACCCATATCTAGCCATTTGTGCCTAGCTATCAGCACGAAATTTTCATACGTTCGTGCATCTCTCAGATCTCTCAATTTTTTAAGGCCGTTGCCATGTACAGCTGCTCCTTAATTAGATTGATTTCCTTTTTTGTTAATTGAATTTGGACAGAATTGATTGCGCTAAGAACTGAATGCCACCATAACAAGCTTAGTAAAAACAACCAGTTCATCGAGGACATAACGATTGAGCTTTGACGATATCTTCCCAGATACTCCGACTCTTGAAATTTCATTCTCCAGGCAGTTAACGATACATTCAAAAATTTTGTGTTATCGCTTCCATAGCTTTAATTCGAGATGCCCAAAGTGTTGTACTTTCACAAGTGAGAGATTCCTCACCAAGTAGATCATCAGATGCGTCCTCTACAGATTATTAGTTAAACCAAATATTTCTTTCTTAAATTCTTTTAGAAGCTTGATGCCAAAATATTCAGAGGTTCGTGACAAACTTTCGCTCTCCTTCAAAATTTCGGTAATAGTCTAGTTGAGGGGTCGACTGCTAGTACGCTACTTGACATCAGTATAATAATCCGAAGGCGGAAAATAAAAATTTTAACTCGTTCAAAAGATATTAACGAAAAACCGAAAAAAGACCCGCGGGTACTTCGAAACCGGGGGTGGGATCCATAGTATTTTGCACAGAACCCCTTCCTGCGTTGGCGGCCTTCGGCCGCGCTTATAAAAAATAACCTGGGCTACGCCATGCCAAGTCCGGGAGTGTGGTATAACCGTGGCCTACACAACAACAACCACATGGAAATCGCCAACTTCAACAGCAAATATCTCCGGAGAGAGATAAATTTTTCTTTTCCGCCTCCGGATTATTGTTCTCGAGATAATACGCGTCTTTTGACACTTCTCTCGATATTTTTTGACGCGTATTAGCAGTCGACCCCTCCACTAGACTTTTACCAAAATTTTTCCATCGACGATATGAATGAGCAAAATATACAAAAAATGCTTTCAATTGTGGCAAAAAAACGAGGAGTTTGCATTTTTTCTTCTGTATGAATCAAAACCAAGTTAATTTGATGACTGAAACAGTGAATATACTGTAGAAATTACCCATCGCTGTCGTCGAGAAAGTCTTTTAATTTCACTTAACACCTCCGCTACCACCAGACATGACAGGGGCACCGCCACCATTGACCACAAGTTATTTTTTCTCAAAATAAAATGTTTCAAACAAGATTGCTGTGATTTCATTGCAAATGGACGTCACATCTCCTCATCTTTCAATCTATCAAGCACAGAAAACTCTCTTGTGTAACGCCTACATAAAATTTGTATAGTAAAATTACTAAGTAAGCCTAAGGGTCCTCAACGGGAGTTGAGAAAAGGTAATTTTACTATGAAATTTTTATGTAGGCAAAACAAGGAAAACAAGTAAGGAAGGCTAAGTTCAGGTGAAACCGATCATTACATACTCATCTGAGAGCTTTGGAGACAAAATAAGGGGAAATCACCACGCAGGAAAATGAACCTAGGGTAACCCTGGAATGTGTTTGTATGACATGGTTTTCAAATGGAAGGTACTAAAGAGTATTTTAAAAGGGAGGGGATATAGTTCTATAGGTGGACACCATTTTGGATATTGCCATAAAGGTTGACCAGGGGTGACTCTAGAATGGGTATCAAATTAAAGGTATTAATGAGCGTTTTAAAAGAGAGTGGCCTTTAGCTGTATATGTGAGAGTGACCCAGAACATCATCTGTCGGGTGCCGCTAATTTATTTATATATGTAATACCACGAACAGTATTCCTGCCAAGATTCCAAGGGCTTTTAATTTCGCCCTGCAGAACTTTTTCTTTTTCTTCTACTTAATATGGTATGTGTCACACCCATTTTACAAAGTTTTTTCTAAAGTTATATTTTGCGTCAATAAACCAATGCAATTACCATCTTTCATCCCTTTTTTTCATATTTGATATAGAATTATGGCATTTTTTTAATTTTTCGTAATTTTCGATATCGAAAAAATGTGCGTGGTCATACGCCGATTTCGGCCATTTTTTATACCAAGATAAAGTGAGTGCAGATTATAGTACGCGAACTAAGTTTGATAAAGATATATCGATTTTACTCAAGTTGTCGTGTTAACGGACCATATCATTACTGGAGTTGAATGTTGACATAATTACTTATATACAGTAAAGATATTAAATTTTTGTTAAATTTGATTTTTTAAAATTTTTTTTTAAAAAGTGGGCGTGTTCTTCATCCGATTTTGCTAATATTTATTTAGCACATATATAGTAATAGTAGTAACGCTCCTGTAAAATTACATCATGATATCTTCAACGGCTGCCAAATTACAGCTTCCAAAACTTTTAAATTACCTTCTTTTAAAAGTGGGACGGTGCCACGCTCATTGTCCAAAATTTTACTAATTTTCTATTCTGCGTCAAAAGGTCAACCCACCTACAAGTTTCATCGCTTTATCCGTCTTTGGTAATGCATTATCGCACTTTTTCGGCTTTTCGAAATTGTCGATATCGAACAAGTGGGCGTGGTTTGTAGTCCGATTTCATTCATTTAAATAGCGATCTGAGATGAGCACCCAGAAACCGAACATACAAATTTCATCGAGATACCTCAAAATTTACTCAAGTTATCATGTTTACGGACGACGGACGGACGGACATGGCTAAATCAATTTCTTTTTTCGCGCAGATCATTTTGATATATAGAAGTCTATATCTATCTCGATTAGTTTAGCCGTTACGGATTACCGCTATGCGAACAAAGTAATATACTCTGTGAGCTCTGCTCAGCTGAGTATAATAATTTAGCTCTATCGCAAAATTTCTGGAAAGACGCTGGAGTAATAATTATAAGGCTACTCATATACAATTATCCATGGAGATTAACCTCATTATATGGGGTGGAAGGTTTAGGGCCCTTCTGGCCTATTTCTGAGGAGGGTCCAGTCAGTAATGTCCCATTTGACGCCGTTAAATCCGCCACTGTTGATATAGTACGCAGTATGGTCAGCCTCACGCACAAGTTCATGCTGCCTTTGTTATTTCAACTCATACTATTTTAAGCTTTGTTAAATTTGCAAATTCTATATTTTATAAACATACATTTTTTGAAAGCACTCATGCACATATGCATGTGCATTTAACGTAAGCAAGCATATACTTATGTGTATGTAAATGTAAGTATTAAATTCACAAACTAGCTTGAATTATATACTAAAGTATTTTAGGCCAAACTTTCCTTTTTTAGACAAAAAAATGTACCAAAATTGTTGACGCTTTTTTACATAGATGAAGCCAAGGTGGCTACTTTAAGTCTTTTACAGAAGAACTTTCCTAAATTTGTATGCTGATTAGCATCACAATAAGACCTCTTGAATGAGAATCAGCAAAAATGTGCTCGATAGATCAGCCTTAAACAATTTCTACGAAAACCTTTATTCAAGTTACATATTTTACGCATTCAAGTGGAAAGTTCTAAAAAGCAAATTTGCTTGAAAAATTTATGCTGCAATACAACAACAACAAATTTACAATCTGGTTATTGCCAGGTCAACGAGTCAGGTGAATGCTGCTGTTGTTATTTAGTTCATACAACTCCTACAACTGTATATATTGAAATGGAGATGCAGTCCATGCCATATTTTGCCTTTTCGTAACGGAGTTTTAAGTGCATTTAATGAGGATATACCACAAAACTTCTAAATATTTCTAAGCAAAATTTATTATGATTGTATTCAAAGTACGTACTAAGTTTCAATTACGGCAAAATACTAATAACGTTTTTTCTCTTAATTTACCGGAGATTTTTAGTTAGTAGGTGGAAATTTGAAATTATATTCGATTATATCACAGAACTGTTTAAGTTTAGATTTGTAGTTTATGTATTTTAAAAATAAATGTGAAAATATTACGTTTTCCATCTGGCTCTGGTGCGAAATGTGGGACCTTCTTAGGCGGGTTCCGCTAAAATAGTTTCTATCATGTAGAGCATGATTTTTGTTACCCGAGAGAGGACTTAAGTTCTCAATTGCCTACCTTGTCCTATATTATGTGGTTTCCGGACTTAAGTGCGGTGTCAAACTGCCGAATCAAGGACATAAGTAGGTTTATTGATCTAACCAAGTGGTTTGAGTAAACTTTAGCAGGGTACATCAATCCAAAACGTAATTGGTTCCAGGAGGAAGTACATCAAATGGCACTAGAGCGCAAATTGGGCCGGCTCATAGCCGGGCAGCACAGCTACGAACCAACCAACCTTGTTCAAAGTAGTATTTATTGGCAAGAGTACTCTTGGCGTGATTTCAAAGCTTATGTTGTTGTTTTTATTACAGCTGGTTCCCAAATAAGCAAAGTCTTTTCTATTCGAAGTTATGGCTACCAACAGTCGATTGGTAAGGGTTGATATATGTCAATTATTTTTGCTTGTGTTTTTTCTAAGATTTGCGGCACAGTGAAAATCTGGTCGATGCTAGATTTACCTGGTCTGAAGCCACTAATAAGTCCAATCAGCCGATCACGAGGCCTTCAATCTTCGCACAATGCAATTGATAGGAGCTTCTATGCGATATTAAGAAGGCTGCCTCGCGATAGTTGGTGCAGTTGCAGGATCCACTTTCTTGTGAACTGGTCATAGAGCACTAAGATTCAATTGTCGGGCATGCACTCGTCCGACCATATTTTGCAAAAAGGCTTATGCATGCGCCTTACCAACTGCTCACCGCCGTACTTGAATAGCTCCACAGGCAATCCATTAGCGCCCGTGGAATTAATGTTTCTTAATTTGGTTATTGCTGTTCTCATTTCGTTATCATCGGGCGAGGCGACATTTATTCCATCATCAGCGATTGCGCGATGGGATTCATCATACCTGTGTGGTACATAGCTCTCTTTATTTAGGAGATCATATACAGTGTTCCTTCATAATTTTAGCACCTTTTGCTCATGAATGCCTCTTCGCCGTTTCGTATTTAGAGGAGTTTGCCCTGGGCTAGAACTTCGGTCTGTCGGCAGATTGTTTGGTACAATTTACGAACGTCAGTCCTGGTAGCTAGCAGCTTCGACTCCCCCGCACTTACTCCTTTCTGTCTGGCCTTGAGGCAGCGTCTCTTCTTTCGCTTGCAAACGCGTCATTTGCATTGTGTCATTGATTTTTCCGTAGTTGTCGGTAATCATGTTTCCTCGGCACCGCATCTTGGCAGTTTCTGCGATTGCTGCCTTTCGACGTCTAGCTTTCCTTGTGTTTTTTGTTCTTTGTTTAATCCGCGCAGAGCCGGGCGCGTATTTTAGTTGCGACGAGATAGCGATCCGAGTCAATATAAAGTCTCGTTGTTCGATCTAATTAAATGTTTTCCATCGGGGGACACCCTTGTAGCTTGATGTATATTTTTAAGCATGTACTTCGTGCTAAATACGACCATGTTCAAAGCACCGACGAAGTCGATCAGCTCAGTCCATTAGAAAAAGTTTCATTGTGTAGGCTGAACTTTCCGACCGTGGGACCAAAAACACCTTCTTGCCCACCCTGGCGCTAAAGTTGCCAAGCACGACTTTTTTATGATGGCGGGTCTAGCGTAGTATGTGTGTTCTAAGCGTTTATTGAAAGCGTTTTACGTCTCACGTGTTCTCCTCTGTCGCTGAATGGGCGCAGATGATTGATATATGGTTTTCGGATAGCGGCAAGAGACGTCACGGCAATGAACGTCAGTACTTGGCTATAAAGTCTATCTCCCACCACGAAACCGACAACGAATTTGCGCTTATTTGCAAGGCCACTTAAGTAAATGTCACCAGTCCCTTCAGTCCTTTGAAATTAACACCATTTCATACCATCACTTTGAAATGCCACCATTTTTTCCGTTGCGATTTCATTTTTTTAACGATGGCATAGTTCGTTTTTCTTGGCTATCCCTTTGTGTTGGTTTCGTTATTTTTTTCCTATCACTTTGTCATCGCTTCGCTTTCATTTGATACGATGTCGCTGCATTATGCTTTGTTACTGTTTCTTTTTCTCGTGATCATGTAGGTTTCGCTATCCTTCGATTTCATCATACTTTCGGTCTCATTATTGTTCGGTTGTTATCGAGCATTATCGTTTTGTTGTGGTTCGGTTATTGCTTCGTTGTAGTTATTTCGTTCTTTTGTTACACGTTTTATAGACAGTTCTGTAGTCTGTACTCGTACTTTCGTTATAGTTCGTCATCTTCGTTCTTGTTTCACTCTCACTTCGTTATAATTTTGTTACAGTTTGTTTGTCGTCTCGATGTTGTTTCTTGTTGTTATGTTACTGCTCGTTATTGTTGAGTAATCGCCACTGTGACGTTTCGTCTTAGTTTCGTTATCGTTTCTCTTTTGTTTCTCTGTCGTTTAGTTAACGCCTCATTATCGTTCCTAGCCATTTCGCCTTTATCGGTCATCCTATTTGTTATACTAAATTTAATGATGAAATGATATTTTTTATCACTTCTGATACTGCCAAAATCGGTACTTCAGAGTTTGAGGCTGAATTTGGCCTGAATTTGTTTTCAAATAGATGTGTCACTTTACTAAACAATATCGAACTCGAAAGGACCTATAATGAATTATTGAACTTCTGCAGGCAGGAATAAGTCGATATCAATCATAGTAGAGGACTAGAATTCAGCAGCACTGGGAGTGCAAGTGCCATATTTTTCTAAATACCGTCTCTGGAAAGAATAGGACAGGGAGAAACATACATCTATATTGGGACCCAGGGCATATGGGAATAGATGGCAATGAAAAAGCAGAGAAACTAGCTAAAATCTCGCATTCCTTGAAGCTTGCTCCGCAGACGTCCCTATTGGATTGAGCGAGATTAAGAGTAGGCGAGAGGTGCACATTATCGACCAAGCGGGAAAGGCGTGGGTTAAAGTGCGGGGCTGTAAAGTTTCGAAGATTATGTGTAGGTCTTACAACCTTAGGCTAACAAAGTTGCATCTATCATTAAAAATAGAGGACTATAGACTCATGACAGGTATTCTGACTGGACACTACCTTCTGGCATCACATGCCTTTTAAATTAGGCTTGGTCAGTGATAGCAGATGTAGGAAATGCGGGTTGGAGGAGGAAACGATCGAGCACGTTTTGTGCTCCTGCCCTGCGCTTTCCGGCTAAGACTCAGCTATTAGGAGTAATACAGCTGTCAGTTCTAGAAGCAGCAAGTGGCGTAAGTCCTAGAAAGCTTCTAGTATTTGCCAAAAGAACGGAGTTATTTTATAACATAGGTCCTGGTTTTTTATAGGGTTTTTCAGTTTGGTCATTAAAACAGACTTCTGGTAACACTACGGAATCATTCAGTTTATGTGCAGCTTCTCATGAGCCGGCAGTTCAACCTAACTTACCTAGATTAGCTTTCATCGCTATGTCTGTTTCTTGCACTTTTATACTCAGTTGAGCAGAGTCTCACCGATATCTCGAAAGGCGTCACTCCACCTATATGAACTACGCATACTCCCTTTTAAATACTCCTTACCATCTTTCATTGATACCCATATCCTACAAACACATTCGAGTCCACCCCTGCCCACCCTAATAGCGACATTCGAAAGGCGTACCACCTATAGACCTAATGCCCACTCACCACTTAAATGCTCAGTAACACTTTGTCGTTTGATAACATCGTACAAACATTCTAGAGTCACCCTGGTCACCCTAATGGCGATATCTCACGAAAGGCGTCCCACCTATAGACTAATGCCTCACTCCCTCTTAATGCTCAGTACACACTTTCATTTGATATCCATATCGTACAAACACATTCTAGAGACACCCTGGTCCACTTTTATGGCGATATCTCGAAAACGGCGTCCACACTATGCACACTAAGGATCACTCCTTTCAAAATGACTCATTACAGCTTTCATTGATACCCATATCGTACAACAAATTCTGAGTCAGCCCTGGTCCACCTTTATGGCGATATCCTAAATGGCGTCCATCCATAGAACTATGGCCTACTCTCTCTTAAAATACTCGTTTTAATACCTTCCATTTGATACACATGCCATACAACCACATCCAGGGTTACCCTAGGTCATTTTCTACATGGGGATTTCCTTATTTTGTCTCCATAGCTCTCAAACTGAGTATGCAATGTTCGGTTACACCCGAACTTAGCCTTCCTACTTGTTCAAAATGTTTTTTAAAAGTTCTTAAAGGTCAAATGCGAATATGGGACTTCCAAAACCGTACTCAGCACAGGTTTTTTATCAGTTCATTCTGACCTCAGGTCTTCCACTATAATCTCGATACAGTTGCGAATTGCTCAACCCCAAGGCAACATGCATTTCTGTTCATAAGGTAAAAAGCGAAACATTTATAACAAGCATTCTTATTTGCATCCAGAACGAAAAGGACGGCTAAACATTTGAGCAGGATGTGCTCTCTATATGCATTTCTGGCGCAGCAAACAATTTAACCCTCTCTCTTCTCAGGCGGATCAGAACAAAAGTGGGACATTTATTTTTCTAAGCTATTAAAAAATATTTTTCTAAAACTTGCGAAATTCATACCTTATTCTTTAGGAGACGCGTGAAGCAAAATAAACTGCTACGAATAGAGGTATTTGAGCAATATGGGCGGCCAAAAATCAATTTTCAAAACGCAGCAAATAAAAAAAAATTATTTTTAGTAGGCCAATACTCTAGGGTATTAGATCAATAATTATTTATTTCATAATCAAATGCCTAGTGTGGACATCCACTCAAAATTGGACCATTCGTGCGTATCTTGCGGCAGTTTTTCACGTTCTTAGAGTATATAAATTTCAATTGATATTTTTACGGATTTCAGTGAAAGCTTATAAAAAAGAAGCCATGGATTCTTATGAAAGAGATGTGTATAATATTTATGTATTTTAGATTTATATAGTCCTTAACGCCTTCGTAATACAATTTTAAAAAAGTGATGAATTGAGGGCAAAATTTTTTCCCCCATTTTTTTTTCCAAAAGGTTTTTGTTTTTGTGCCCCGCTTTGCCCCGCATTGATTCCAATTTTTTTAGACAGCCTGTGTTTTGTTAATGTAAATAGTGGAAAGATTGGTCCCGCTTATTCCCGATTTTTGAAAAAAATTGGTAATTTTGAGCGTTGCACAGTGGTGCCATCTCCATAGGGTGAGCAATAAAAAATAGCAAACGTACTCCAATTTTGTTGAAATTCGGCACGTGATCTTGTTGTAGCATAAATAGAATATATAAGCAATATGGTGATGATTGGTACCGTGCCACGCCCCTACTATTGTGGGCGGTTATATTAAAAGTTGTCTGATTTTTATGAAACTAAGTTTGGACGTTAATCTCACATTTAGAAACGCAATTGTAGAATTCGATCTTGTTTGGTGAATCAATGTGCAGATACCGAATCAAGATCTATTTGGCCAATGTACCCGAAAAACTGCAATTGAAGACTAACATTTTTTTGTATGTTCTGTATATAGCTGTATTAAATTTTTTTAAATTATGGTTTCTCTGGTCGAGTAATCACCCGTAACGAATTATTCAATCACATGAAAGAATCAGATGCGGAAAGTATTAACGAGAAATTAAACAGTTTAGACAAATACCTTTTAAGCTTCGGACCTTATTCAAAAAAAGATACCATTGAAACTCGAAAGAGACATACATCGTTTGAAGTCCAAGATGATGACCTGCCTGACCTACCCTCTGATGATGAGCCCTAAAGAATGATAACTAACCATGCGACTGGACTTATGTTACAAATAACAGTGTATCGGATTGGGATACGAGTTTTAGCTTTAGTATTAATTATTTACTAGTCTGGTAATACCGCACACGTAAGCCATGTATAGAAATTCACTATTTTTCCGCAGGCTTAAATTTTTTTTGATAATTACTTAATAAATTGTGTTAGAATTCTCGATGCCAGGCATATAAAAATAAATGCCAAAAATTAGCGAAACATGCGATCAGCTTGTAAGTTGTACATTATTATACTAGAACGAATTATTATACTAGAACGTCCGTAGACTTTTTTTGGACAGCTGTAAATATAATAAAATAAAATAAAAAATCACCATGAGTAACATAATTAAACTATTTAAAGCCAAAAAATAATTTTGGCCGCCCAGATTGCTCAAATAACTCTATGTGCGATGATTCTGCTGTAAATATCCCATACATTTTTATACTTATCTGCATATTATAGTTCTTTTGCGAGCAATTAGAATAAATCAGTTTGCTTTTGTGCATATTTAACAAAGCCGTAGCCTTCACAATCACATACAAATTGCGACCTATTTATTCACAAGCAATTGTCAGCGTTAGCCAACCCTTTCCATGTGCATTGGATAACATTCATGCTTTTTCTCTACAATATTAGAAAAGTCTGCAACTTCAGTAATACGTGTAGGTAGATATAGTACATTAGACAATGCATTTTCTCTATTTATTTTTCATGCTTTTACTGTTAATATTTTTTTTGTAGCTAAAGCATATATGGGTTACTCTGATTTCTGTATTATCCCGATTACGCACGCATCTGCACGGCCCACACACCGAATATACAAGCAACACAGTAAAAGTAAACAACAAAGTTTTTCGCAAGTGATCAAACAATAGCAATAATAACAGAGACAAAAAAAAACAACTTTAAAAATTCTTTGCGTCCTTTTAGGCGCCTTAAACATATTTGTACTACTTCTATCAGCAACCAAACATATTAAATATAAAATGCATTTGTGCGTGTTTATGTAGCACCCATTTTCATTCCTTTGTCCTTTTGTATTATTTCTCCTTTCAATGAATACCTTTGTTGTGATAGTCTGTTCGTCAAATGCTAACTTCTGTACAAGTAAATTTTATTGAATGAAGCTTCGCATTTTGTATTATATTTTGAATTACTTTTTATTATGATGCGAAAATGATTGTATTTCTATTGCTGTTTTCAATAGTCTTCTCTTGTTGCCAGGATGTGGAGTACGTGCGAGCAGCCCCATGATCAATAGAAAGGGTGTGTGTGTATGTGAGTGTGTGAAATGGAAATAAAGAGATATAAATATTAAAAAAAGAAGAAGAAAAACAAAATTTATGAGCTGAGATATTTCTTTGCTATTATGATGGCTTTGAAATACTATCCTAGCAAACAATTGATTACAATTTAGGGTCATTGGATTAGCATGCAACCGGAAAGAATTTGCCCAATGGATAATTTTATTGCGAATGTAGACGGCTATTTGAAAGGTTAGAGGAGCTTTTATTTTTTTTTAGGATATGCTGTTAAAATATCTAACGAAACGTGCAAATTCTTCCGAATGCCGCAGCTCTCCTTAAATAATCAATTTAGTAATAAATAGATACAGAAGAGGCGGTAGATCATATGCGAGAAAACCATCTGACGTCGTTATCCAGCGACTACTTAGGCTCAGGAGTGGAACAGCAGCTTAGTATATAAATGCTACTCTGAACAGCGGCACTGTCCTGGAGCATACTGATGAGCATTGATAAGGTCCAATCAGCAGTGATAAGGTCCAGTAGCCGATTGACGGTGGGCTTCACTTTTTTACACTTTTTAGCTTTTTAGTTGACGCGATTTGCAGAATCTACCTTTTTGTGGACTGAACAATAAGATTCCAATTATCCAATATCAGGAGCCGAACGAAGAGTGCCACTTAAGATGACATTCCGCCAAACTCGCAATTTACTTAAAATAAATTGACATAGGTAAGGTGGGACTCAAGGTATTTGTAAGCACAACTAATATCTTAAGCAACCCAATTTTCAACTCCACCTACAATAGGCGAAAGCTGTTACAAATATGCGTGTATGGATAGCCTAGATGGTTCAATATGGTCACATTAAATCATTCCCGAGATAGTCGGTCTAGTAGCTCAATCGTGCTAGTTACCGGAAACGTACCGAATCTATATCCGCAAAAGGATCATCAACATCCAGAATACTAAGCAAAAGCTTCGGCGGGTTTCCTTATCCCTACAACAACAGCAACAACATAGATAAGGTTCAGTAGGGTTGGACTGGACGGCCAATAAAGGCGTCACAACGCCAGACGATAGCGTCCAGTTAATATGCCCAACGTAAGTCTTATCTCTTTAGAGATATGATCTACTTTGTTAGCGTAACGTTAGTTTGCACAAGATCGTCGATCATCGAGTGCTGCACCCTCCTTTACCAACGTTTCGGCCTTTCGTACTTTCTGTCCCTTTATGACCTGGATCCCAGTATAGATATATGGTCCGGTCTGAGCGAATTATCTTCAATTCTTCTTTGCATTCCAGGAGACTTCTTGATGAAGTACTGTGCGATATTATCGCCTTGATCGGCGCCTGGCTATCAATATATATATATATATATATGCTGACGCCGCTGTAGCTTAAGCACGCTTTCTGCTGAATTTTTCGCTGCATTTTTCACGGCAACAATTTGCTTCTGAAGGATTTCTAAAGTGGTCTGGCAGCCTGTAGGATCTACTTATTTCTGGATCGACGGAGTAAAAAGAGGACGCGACCCCTTCCGTTAAATTGGAATCATTGGTATAAATGTGTATAGTATTTTCCGCCATTTCTGCATACTTCCTCCAGCCCTTAGGCTCTATAGTCCCTACGTCCCTACATTAGATTGCGCTATACTTCTTTAACCATAAGGCTTGCACTCACGCTGCCCCGAGGTCTTTAGCATAGGAAAAGCGTTATAATATATACCAAATATCGGATAAGGGGTCTA
>JARSSU010030884.1:0-44134 GCA_029619165.1 Eurosta solidaginis | reverse complement strand
TAATGATAGTTTAATTTAGTTCTTGTTCAATGTTAAACTAAATTGTAAATTTTTAATTAATTCCATTTTTAATTCTATACTTGTATATATTTTTACGCTATCTTTTTTTTATGTTACTTTCCTTTGTATTTTGTTAGTCGACCACTCTTGTTAGTTGACTTTAAATAATTAAATAAATAAATAAATAAATAAATAAAAAAAAATGTATGTCTCTCCCTATACCGATTCAATATGAATTTATGTTTCTCCCTACACCCCATTGCGGTAGGTTCTTTTGTGTGTGGCTATCTTGGTAGTCACGTCACTGTTAACGGATATAAATTCAAGGCTGTGAAGGGGTTCGTGTATCTGAGAACCAGCAATAACAGCGAAAACAATATCAGCTTAGAAATCAAACGAATAACTATTGCCAACAAATCCCACTTTGGACTAGGAGTCTCCATTACATAGCACAATTGTGTTCTCTCTGCATATGCGAAGGGGCAATCACTTTAGAGGTTTGGAGACCTATGCTTTGGACTGAGTAGGCAATTGAAAAGTAAGGTCCTCTCTCGACGAACAAAAATTACGCTCAACAAGTCGATCTGCAGACCTGTTCTCATGTGGGGCTCGCAATCATTGACGATGTCATGAGAAGATAAGATGGCCCTCGGATTGTTCGAGAGCATTGAAGGAAGTATATTGAGCAGCTGTATGAGATTTATGCAGATATAGAAGATAATAAAAAAATGCTGGGCGCAATAACCTCCGAAGAGATTTTTGGACGAGCTTTCGTCGTGCTCCTTTTAATTATTTTTGCAAATTAACGGGACGGGACGTACATGTTTTATGCCGACTCCGAACGGCATCTAAAAGGCGGATAAATTTTCACTGCTAAGCTTTTCATGACAGAAATACACTCGGAATGTTTGTCAAATCACTGCCGAGGCGCAAACCCGCTTGGAAACACTTTTTTCTAGTTTTCGATGTTGTTTTTACGGAACTTGAAGTCAGATTCGTATGTGTGGAACACGGAGCACGCTACAACCACTCCACGGGGCCGCCGTGCAGCGAATGAAAGCCCAAAGACTTTCCCGGCTAGGTCATATTATGCGAATGGACGAAGACGCTACGACCGAGGAAGCCTTTCAATCGACACCGCAGTTTCGAAGCAGAGGAAGCGGGAGATCTCCACTGAGTTGGAAGAGGCAGTTGGTGGAAAACTTGACTTTCCTTGGTGCTCCCAATTTGCGCCAGTTAACGCGAAAGAGGGATAGCTGGCATTACTTGTTGGCTATGTACTGTATTAGGCAATCACCTCAAATTAGCTAACTTATATACCGTGTATTGATCCGTACCAATAATTAGGATTTATGAGAACGTAAGTGTTAACATTTTTTTTAAATTGTTGGTTGGTTATGAATATTGTTGGTAACTAGTTGCTTTTAATTTGAATAAAATCTAGGCTCCCTGAAGAAGATGCGGAATCATTGAAACGCGTAGGAGGGAGAAGGAAAGCTTTGGCTTAAAATTACCGGCCGTAAAGCTCCAACTCAGCATATATCGATACATAAATACGTATGTATGTACAAATTATTGACAAAAAATATGTAACAATTTAGTTAAAAGCGATAACAATGTTTAATTTTTATTATTGTTGCACTTGACTTGCTGATTTGTGAAGTTCAAGTGTTTTTTCTTACGCCATTTTGCCATAACATTTTTGTTTATCTGTATTTGAAGTTCAAGTACTCATTCGTACAGCTTTTTTATAGCTAAATTTAATTATCAGTTTTTATTTTTTTCATTAGCGCTTACTTTTTTTGACTCAAGGCGCTCTTTTATGGAACGATTTTTTTTCCGTCATTGTTTGATACGAAACGTGTACATACATGCATGCATACACAGTGGCGGATTTGAATATTTGCCGCCCCTAGGCAATACATAACCTGCCGCCCTTATGTTCACAATAATAATATTTAACAAATGATTGCGATTTTCAGTGCTTTATTACAGTGTAGTTCGTTATTAATGAAATACCATAACGAAATCAAGATAATCGACATTTGCATTAATGAAGTATTTAACCTTAACTTTTTTCCAAACATTCCCCATTTACATTTCTTTGCATATTGATATTTCAGCTTCGAATTCGTAAATGATGTCATCACAATCAGTTTGTCTTCGCTCAATGAAAATCTTTAGTGGAATTCACTCACTTATTAAGATGCGTTTTGTAGAGATTTTATTAATTAACGATTTTGTCGCTTCCCTTATCGATTGTACTATTCACTAACTTAGTTTTAACGAATCGAAATAAATTACATTTAAATTTCGTTTTAATAGTATAAGGGTGGAAGCACAGCTTAACGAAACCTAAAAAATGCAAAAAGCACAAAAGGAGTGCCAAAAATAAATAAAATCCGCATACTAACTGCTTTTAAAAGTTTTTACATATTTTAACAAAAGGTAAGTAAATGCGGTATTCATTTTTTTTCTCTGTTGATATCGCAGTTATTCTTGTACCCCTTAATTGACCAAGTTGAGAAATAATATCATGAGCCAAGTCTAGGGTTATTAGTACGCCAAGTACTCAAATGCCATTTGATTTATAAATAAAGCAGCTTTTCGTGTTTGAAAGTATTTAATTAAAGTTCCGATTTTCTTTTTTAACTAAAATTGCCAGAAATATTAATACCGTGATTTTTAATGCAGCCAATTTAC
Source organism: Eurosta solidaginis (assembly GCA_029619165.1). Taxonomy (NCBI): domain Eukaryota; kingdom Metazoa; phylum Arthropoda; class Insecta; order Diptera; family Tephritidae; genus Eurosta; species Eurosta solidaginis. The sequence continues at coordinate 41,431 of JARSSU010030884.1, read as the reverse complement.
CTGCCGTTTATTTAACGACACAGCTGATCGTCGATAAACGAATATCGATACAAAATAGTTACTGAATAACGAAATCGTTATATTTATCGATTCGCAAATAAAGCGATGGCAAATGTCGTTAAAAAAGTTAGTGAATTCCACTAACTTATAACGATGCGATTTGTCGAGATTTTATTTAACGATTTTGTCGCTTGCCTTATCGATTGTGCTATTCACTAACTTAGTTTTAACGAATCGAAATAAATTACATTTAAATTTCGTTTTAATAGTATAAAGGTGGCAGCACAGCTTAACGAAACCTAAAAAATGCGAAAAGCACAAAAGGAGTGCCAAAAATAAATAAATTCCGCATACTAACTGCTTTTAAAAGTTTTTACATATTTTAACAAAAGTAAATGCGGTATTATTTTTTTTTCTCTGTTGACATCGCAGTTATTCTTGTACCCCTTAATTGACCATCAAGTTGAGAAATAATATCATGATCCAAGTCTAGGGTTAGTCGGTACAGCTTTAGAAACTCCGTTGCATTCAAGTGGAATGGGTCATCTACTTCTCTATGAACCACTGGCGATGGACTTAGTAATTCTTTATTTTGAGATAAAACGTACGCCAAGTACTCAAATGCCATTTGATTTATATATAAAGCAGATTTTCGTGTTTGAAAGTATTTAATTAAAGTTACGATTTTCTTTTTTAACTAAAATTGCCAGAAATTTTAATATCGTGATTTTTAACGCAGCCAATTTACTTTCCGTTTATTTAACGACACAGTTGATCGTCGATAAAAATAGTTACTGAATAAAGAAATCGTTATAGTTATCGATTCGCAAATAAAGCGATGGCAAATGTCGTTAAATAAGTTAGTGAATTCCACTACTGATGTAGTTTTTCGTGCGTTTTCAAACAGAAAACGATCTCCCTGCGCTAAAATTTGCAATAGGAATTGAAACAAACATTCGCAACGCAATGTCAACATTAGTGTAAGAGATCTGCAAATTATTCTGTCTCAACATTTTCAACAGTTCCAGCAGAGAATAATTTGAAATTTTCTTTTCTTGCAGTATGCCTTGAAAAAGACCATTTTATTTTCCTCACGATCTTGGTTGTAGTAATAGCTAAATATAGTGGATTTCTTACGTAATGCTTAGATGTTTCATATCAGTGATAAGAGAAAATTTAGAATAGATTTTTTGACATGCCTCACGTGTCAATTCTGCCAAAGTACGATCCAAGATAATGTTGAACGTGTTGACACGAAAGTTTTCACGGCCACTCAATTGAATACCAGATATCCATTTTTACCATATCGTACATTTGGATTTCTTCTACGCATCCTCAGTGGTTTGTATTCCTGAATCGTTGAAATAGAGAGAGCTTCCTCTTCATACAGATCGAATTCTTCACTAGTATCAGAAATAACTTTAATGAGTCCGTTGAACAAAATGATAACTTCGGAAATAGTCGTATTCACATTTTGTAATTTCTTGCTCACCGCATTGAATGACGTTAATAAGAAGCTCCATAAACCTTGCATGAATGCAGTCTCCAAAAGTTCCAGTTCAAGTGAATTAGAAGTTTTATGCCAATTTCTATGACTGCTATGCGGACAAATAATTTACAGCTTCATTTAAATTTCGAAATTCATAAAAAAGAATTAATTATTTATTATTATATACATACAAAAATACTATTTTAAGTGCAGAAAAATCCGAATGCAATTTTTTTTTGTTTTTTCAAAACTTAAATGACTCGAATTTTGCCGCCACTCAATTTTACCACACTAGGCTCTGGCCTATGTTGCCTATATGGTAAATCCGCCACTGTACATACATACTTACTCGTTCATCATAAAGTTAAATGCCTATCTATTCATAAATACATTCGAGTGCATTTAGTTTTATTACCTATGTATGTATGTGTTTTCGTAAATCATATTTGACAGATTTTATTCACTCTTGAATGAGTGAACAGATCACGTAATTTTGCATGTTTGTATTGATTGCCAAATCATGTGTACTCAAACTGTGCACCGCGATTGGGACACACTGCGAAAAAACTCATGCCAATGAAACGAACGGAACAACAAGCCTCGGATGAGATCTCGCTTTTCTGATCAACTAACATGCAGATAGTTTAGCAACTATGAGGGCATGTGCCAGATTCTTACTGGAAAATTAACCGATATCTAACTGGTTGTTGTAACTCTGTTTACATCTTTTCCCACAGCCAAGTTGCCATAAAATCCCTGCAATGTAGTGATACAGCATCAATAGTGGGGTTAAAGTGCAGGTAAGCTTTAAATGAGCTAGCTGATAAGTGCAACCGGGGTATAATATGGGTCACATGCCACCGTGCATCTCGAGAAACTGCGCTGCTGGTGAGCTAACAAGGGAAGGCACCAGCTGGCAAACAGTTACCTCTGTTGGCTGGGTGAATCCTCCTCTGAATACTTGCAAGCATGGCTGCGATTAGTTCACGGAGCAAGCTAATGCGAGATAGGCCATGTAATCAACATGTAGGCTGTCTAGGCAAATCTGGCCAAAGCTGGACGAAAAGAGATCACAATCGGTCATACTTCTGACTCGCCCCTCTATTAGCCAATTAGTGGGCATTCTAACAAGTCACTGTCTTATGGGCGCCCATGGGACTTATATGGGCCTGCAAACAATTGATTTCTGTTGCAGCGACAGGATAGAGATAGAAAGTGCAGAACATTATCTATGCCATTGTCCCCCATATCGAATACCAGGTATCGATGTCTCAACAGACACTTATTTGGGTGCATTGTAGAGCTAGAATCGGCAAAATAAACAAAATTCTGCACTACTACTTAGGCAAACGCACTGATTTATCTTTATACCCAGCCAGCAGAGGTATGAACCACATTCCACAGAAGGGAATCAAGGGCTCCTTCGTGGTATTACAACGAGCCACAATAGCCTACGTGAGTCTCCGTTTGGGGAGCGGAGGCGGCTACTTAAACCTAACCTAACCTAACTGGTTGTTGCCCTCTTGAATGCAAGGGCTGGCATCGCCCCCTAAATGTGAAGGGGTGGACTTTGCAAAATAAAAGCAAAATAGGACTTTGCGACGTGATCATAATAGAGTATGAGAAGCTAGAAAATTCATACGATCACCGCCCAGCCATGACATCAGCCTTTGGTCATAGATTTGATTAACTAATTTCGCTACGGCTCAAAATATGGTCATCTGCAGTACCAGGTTCCAACATAAAAGGAATACGAAGCAACTTCACTGTATACTGATCCAAGAACATTAAACCAAACCGATCACAGATTGGCGACAGGCATAGCACTAGTGTCTTGGATATGCGGCCTCTTTAATATCTTAATATATACTGATAGCACTATCTCGTAGCAGTTCAAAAACACACACATGCTTTTTTGAAACGAAAAAGGTGCTCAAATTGACCCAAAGGAATTTTCTAGTCGAGCGTCTGCTCACGAAACATACGGACGATGATTTATACTCTTATGGCTCTCACTCCTGCAAACTGTAAACAATCTTCGACCTGACGATGTAACCGAGCGAAGCATATCTCTAACTCACTATTCACCGTGCGAGAGATCAACCCTTGCATAAGAAGAAATCACACTACAAGGGAGACACGAGTCACCCTGGCCCAAATTCGTTCTGGATACTGTGACAGGTTAAACTCTTACTTGTCCAGAATCAACCCAGACATACGCAATGTATATCCTGCATCCGATGTTCCCCACATGACGACACCAACCATCTTTCCGATGTAATACGGAACCTACGCCTCTAACACCAATCTCCCTATGGTCCGCCTCTGTTGCAACTGCCAGTTTTATTGGACTCCAGTTAGAGGACTTTGATGCCAATTTGTGAATGGTCATGCCCACTGAATGGGGCGAAGCACTGTACAACAACAACAAGAGATCAACCTGAAGAGAGACCGAAAATATATCGTTAAATACTGAAGCGGTATCAGATCTTCTAGCATCAAACACTGAAGATGACCGAAGATAGGAGTGCCGACACGCACAACCCGTTGTAAATTTTAAATAAGTTTTTATTAGTACTAAAACAAACTGTCCGTTTGCAGTAGGCAACTAAAAAGAAAAGTCCTCTCCAGGCAAACAAAAACACACTATATGAGTCCTTCATCATACACGTCCTGATTTATGACTCGAAATCAGACTGTGTCGAAGGAAGATGGTATTACCCATAGAGTATGGAAACGGATGAAGAAGGTAACAACTGACTTTGGACGCAGAGGAGCTAATTGGAAACATGCGTTCTTTATATCCCTTATTGCTTCCGATTGGTGAAGGCTATCGCAATGAATGAATGAATTACGCGTTTGATACAAGGCGGCCAAAATCCCGAGCTGTTGCTGCACGTGTACAATAAAAGTTTGGAAGTAAGAAACTTCTCCGCAAGAAGGAAGGTAGCACACCTCGTGCTGAGTCCGAATGACAAAAGAGACTTCGACTCCCCAACGTCTTTCTAGCCACTATGCATGTTCGGCACGGCCGTGAAAATGCTCGAAAGCCTTCTAAAACAGAGACTGGTAGCAGGCAACGATAATTGATGGGGCTTATCTCACCGACAGCATAGCTCCAACAGAAACCATTTCAAAGTAAAAATCACAGCCAAGATTGAAAATGCTGTAAGAAAAGGCAGCACAGTGTGCCATCAAGTAAAGCCATTAGTAATTGATATTAGAGAAAAATTGTATGTTTACAAACGGCGATGGTTACTAGGACATGTTTCTGAACTTCACTTCTTCATCAGTTAGCTTTTCGGGAGCTGAGCGTTGAACTCGAATCTCCAACATTCATATCAGTGCAAGCCTTTAGCTGCTAAGCCATATGAATGTCCCGTAACATGTCCTAGTAACCATCGCCGTTTGTAAACATACAATTTTTCTCTAATATCAATTACAAAAACCATTGTATAAAGCAATATGAGCAAAGCTCGCTAATTAAATAAATAAAGCCATTAGTATTATTCGTCATGCTTGACGTGAAAAATGTCTTTAACCCCGTCAAAGCGGGCAATATGCTTAACGCGCAAAATCACTTTTTACAGGTACCCCCTATTTGCCATTTTTATAGACCAACTAAAAAAAATATTGGCTCACGTACGAAATAAATTCAGGCCAGAAAAATAATAGGATAATAGGCGGAGCAGCTCAGGCATCAACCTCTGGATTGCTACTTATGACAAATTTCATGCCAGACCGTACTTTTACCGTCTCTACTAAAAACGGAGATCGTGATCCTCACAAAGAGGAAAGTGCGCATCATCATAAATATAATTTCTGGGATCTAACAATTGGAAATACACAGCTTCCTGAAATACCTTAGAATAAGAAAAGATACCAAGCTCCCACTGCTACCAACAATTACCTCTCTGTGTTTATCTGTCTGCTACTCCCTTTCAACTGCTACTACTCTCACTTCCCGTCACTACCACTGCCATCCTACTCCCATTTTCACTGCCACTTCTATCACCACTCCCCACCCTTCGTTCTTCCACTATTATTACGATTCTCACTACCACTACCACTGCCACTTAAATTTTGCTTCCACTCCACTTCTCACTTACACTGCTACCATCACTTTCCACTCACTCCGGCCCACCCCTGTTGAAAGTGCAAATTTCCTTGGACTGCCGTTAGAGGATATTGATGACAATTTGTGATCGGTCGCAACTATTATATGGGACGAAGCACTGCTACAACATCAACTACGTGCATTTTTATTATAAGCTTTTATTTACTTTCACTTGGCTGTTTCCTGTAATCAAATCTTGCAAGTTAAATTTGATACACTTCCCGGTGTCCGATTGAGCTGAAATGTATAACTCCGATGACAATGCAATATTACTTTGCGAGAATTCGATAAATTAATCGATAACAGAACTATCGGTAAAGATTTGTATTCACAAGGGAATAAAAGCCTAAGTCCTCAAGAACGCAGGTAACTTCGCTTTGTTTGTGTATGCAACAAACGTAGAAGTTAGGCTGTTATCGCTAAATGTTGCATACTTTTTGTTGCATACTTTTCTGCGCACTTGATTTTGTTTTACAGATTTTTGGCGATGGAACAGAGCAGAGATCTGCAATGAGTAGTTGTAAACTGAAATCGACATAGGCAAAGTCACAATAAAATATGATTTTAAGTTAGTTAACACTCGAATAGAAGAACTTGACTGTTCAGAGTTGACTTCGAAGAAACCTTATAATGTTTGATGCATTAAAAGAAATGGATAGGATGAGAAACGTTACAAATAACTAAGTAAAGATTACATAATTAATTTAAACAATAAATAAAAACCCTACTAAAAATTAAAAAAAAATCATATTTAAATTAAATTTAAGAAAAAAGCTTTTCTAAGAACAAGCTTTATTACTTGTTAATAAAACGAACTAAAAAGTAAAAAATTAAATTAAAGAAAAAAAAACTTTTTTAATGTTGTGATAGAAAGAAAAGGAGGTCCTAAATGTTCTTAATTATACAATAAAAATTTAACACGCTTTTATTAGAACAATTACGACTGTGATATAAACTGTAAGATTTAATAATTTAGGTGTAAAGTTTTAATGTTAAAAATATATAATTATGTACAAGATGGAATTTTTTTGTCGCAGACGAAGAATCCTAATTATCGTTAAAGGTTACAATGAACTTATAAAGTGTTACATTTCTTTACAGTCAATTTATTTTTTTCTTTTTAGTTAATTTTATTAACCAATAAAAAAAGCTTATTTTTAAAAAAGTTTTTTTTATACCTTTCATGAACATGGAATGGTATATTAATTTTGGTCCGATGTTTGTAACGTTGAGAAATATAGAAGATAGACTCACCATTAAGTATACCGAATTGATCAGGGCGATGAACTGAGTTGATATAGCCATGCCCGTATGTCCGTCCGTCCGTCCGTCTGTCTGTTTGAACGCAAACTAGTCCCTCAAATTTTGAGATAAAAAATTTAAAAAAATGTAAGGCGCGATAACCTCCGAAGAGATCTAAGGCCGAGCTTCTCTTCCAATTTGCGTCGTGCTCCTCTTGATTTTCCCTACAAATTGGCCGGATGGGACCTACATGATTTTATGCCGACTCCGACCGGGATCTGCAAGGCAGATGAGTTTTCACTGAGAGCTTTTCATGGCAGAAATACACCCGGAGCGCTTGCCAAACACTGCCGAGGGGCGGCCCCGCTTAGAACAATTTTCTTCTAATTGAAAAACCTTATTTCTAAAAATTTTGATGTTGCTTTATCCGGGGTTTGAACCCAGGGCATCCGGTGTGGTAGGCGGAGCACGCTACCATCACACCACGGTGAGATATCTCAATGAAATTTGGCACGAGGATGTATTTTTGTATTATATTATACATTTGTCGAATGCGGTAGGATCGGACCACTATAACATATATCTCCCATACAACCGATCGCTCAGATAAGACGATTTTGGTCATTCCTGCCGCAATTTAGAAAGTATAAACGTGAAGCTCGGTGATATATATTCTAATATATCATAGAAGATATCCTGAAAAATCACTTTGATCGGAGCTATATATAGTTATATCCCATACAACCGATCGTTCAGATAGAAAGATTTTTGGCCATTTCTCCCCTAATTTAGAAAGTATAAACGTGAAATTCGGTGATATATATTTTAATATATCATAGGAGATTTTCTGAAAAAAACACTTTGATCGGAGCTATATGTATATATTATATATGTACCTATCCCATACAACCGATCGTTCAGATAGAAAGATATATATATATAATATATATCCCATACAACCGATCGTTCAGATAAGGGGGCTTTTTTGCCATTTTTATACCTTTCATGAAAATGAAATGGTATATTAATTTCGTCACGAATCCCAAAATTGTAAGTCCTTAAAGGAAAATAGATAGACCCACCATTAAGTATACCGAAATAATCAGAATGAAGAGCTGAGTTGATTTAGCCATGTCCGTCTGTCTGTCTGTCCGTCTGTCCGTCTGTCTGTTTGTATGCAAACCAGTCCCTCAATTTTTGAGATATCTTGATAAAATTTGGTAAGCAGGTGTATTTGGGTGTCCGATTAGACATTTGTCGGAACCGGCCGGATCGGACCACTATAGCATATATCCTCCATACAACCGATTTTTCTGAAAAAGGGGATTTTTGTAATATCTTACTCAATTTAACAGATTGAAGCTTCAAACTTCACCATATACTTTCGTATATTGCACATATTGTTGCCTGAAAAAATTGATGAGATCGGTCGTATATATAGTATATATCCCCCACAACCGATTGTTCAGATAAGGAACTTTTCGTAATTACTGCCCCATTTTAAGAGCTAGAGGCTTCAAATTTCAACGAATGCTTAGGTATATAGCATATATTGTTGTCTGAAAAAATCATACAGGTCGGTGGTATATATAGTATATATATATATAGTATATATATATATTTTCGCAATTTTAGCCCCATTTTAACAGCTAGAAGCTTCAAATTTCACCGAACGCTTACGTATATGGCATATATTGTTGTCTGAAAAAATCATAGAGATCGGTTGTATATATAGTATATATCGGTTGTATATATAGTATATATCTCATACAACCGATTGTTCAGATAAGAAATTTTTCGCAATTTCTACCCCATTTTAACAGCTATAAGCTTCAAATTTCACCGAGTGCTTACGTATATAGTGTATATTGTTGTGTCAAAAAATCATAGAGATCGGTGATATATATAATATATATATGATGGTATATATAGTATATATATATTTTTTTTTGCGACTTAAGCCCCGTTTTAACAGCTAGTAGCTTCAAATTTCACAAATGCTTACGTGTATAGCATATATTGATGTCTGAAAAATCATTGAGATCGGTGGTATATATATTATATACTTCATACAAACTGTCATTTTTGCCCATTTTTTTACGGATAGAAGCTTCAAAATTCATCAAGTTTATCAAATAGCTACGTTTACTTCATATATTTTTGAAATACGTGATTCGTAGTCGTAGTTGTTACATGCAGACCACAAAAAACGTGAAGCTTTGCATCCTCACACAAAGTACCTACCTATTTTTTATTTTATATTTATCTTAAAAATCGTTTAGGTATGTAGATCTGTTCACTAGATATTTCTTATTTTATACATCCGATTATTCGGAGATTACGAACGGGATAACATTATTGTTGAGCCCCATTCATGAAAGGTATGAAGTCTTCGGCGCAGCCGAAGACAGTCCCGTCCTTACTTGTTTTCTTTAATTTTATTTACAGTTGTTGTTTTCCTTTACAAAAACTATCTGACAATCTATTATAATTTATTTCAAAACTTGTGTATATCCGCCTATGAAGCTAACCTCAAGAAACGTACAACTGGGTATATAATAATTGGTTTTACCTGTGCCTAGGTTGCTTTTTTTTGTTTATTGTGGCTGTATTACCCATAACTTTGGTATAGTGACTGTGTTTTTGCGTTGTTGTAGCACTTTCGTCGCTTTTTTTAACAATGCGATAATAATTTTATGTATGTATGAGTGAACATTCATACATATGTATATGTTTGGGAGCTATAATAGGTACTGCTGCTATAAGTATTTATTGTTGTTATTGTTTTTACTATAAATATTTGTGTTGTTTGTTTTTTTTTGTTTTTTTGAAGCGCCTTACCGTTGTTATCGCGACGTATCAAATATTTGCTAAATACATAAAGACACATATATTTGTTTTAGCCATTGGCAATACTAATACCAATACACAGTCGCACATACACATATACATATATATGTATATACTCATAAGCTTTTTTCCTTTGATAATATAATTTACTGCCAACTGTGTTAAGTTAGCGCAAATTTTTATCATAGATTGCTTTCAATTTCATTTATTTATACATATGTATGTGCATATGTGTATGTGTGTGTACTACAACACTGTGCATGTAGACGTAACTTTAATTTACGTTTGTCAACAGTCTACGCGCTCACAATGCTAACAAATATTTGTTGCTTGGCTTTTTGAGTCTTAACATTTTTCGTCTAACAAAAATCCAGTTAACTCTCAGCTGTGTGACGCGACGCTCGTTAAAATTCTCTTTGCGGTGCCTTTTTTGTATGGGAAAAAAGTGATAAATTTAATAACAAATTAACAGAAAAAATATAAAAAATGTAAAAGAAAAAAGTACTTTGAAAAAAATTAAGGAAAGTTACACGCAAACGAATTTATTTATTTACATACAAAACGAAAAGTGCAAGTGAAAATCGAGTTTCGCTTTGTGAAAATATATTCGTCTGTCTGACGTTGCATTCAAAGAATTGTCTGCTTAGCTAACACCAACCCGCAACTATAAGCGAGAGTTCGAACAACAAAATGTTAGTGAAATCAATTTATGTCTATTTAATATAATAATAAAAATAGTTATTTGCATGACTGTCTGTTCAAAACGGCCACCGTGGTGTGATGGTAGCGTGCTCCGCCTACCACACTGTATGACCCTGGGTTCACACCCTGGGCAAAGCAACATCAAAATTTTAGAAATAAGGTTTTTCAATTAGAAGAAAATTTTTCTAAGCGGGGTCGCCCCTCGACAGTGTTTGGCAAGCGGTCCGTGTGTATTTCTGCCATGAAAAGCTCTCAGTGAAAACTTATCTGCCTAGCAGATGCCGTTCGGAATCGGCATAAAACATGTAGGTCCCGTCCGGCCAATTTGTAGGTAAAATCAAGAGGAGCACGACGCAAATTGGAAGAGAAGTTCGGCCTTAGATCACTTCGGAGGTTATCGCGCCTTACATTTTTTTGTTTTTATAGTCTGCTCAAAACGTGCACATATAAATATGTCTGACAAAGTATATATGTAACTTTAGTAAATAATGAAATAATACTTGTATGTGTTAGTAAATATTAAAATATGCATTTTAATATAATATTTATAAGTTTTTCTCATATCTCATTTAATTTTCAAACTTTTACGATGGGCTAGCAGGCCATCTCGTCTCGCCTATGAAATCAAACATCCGTACATTTCAATACAGACAAGACAGTCTTTATCGTTGTAATCGCTTATTTCCACCTCCCACGCTTTATGATAGTTCATAAATAGCATTCACACACAGCTAAATATGTATCTAACAGCTTTTTTTGCCTCTTCATTTACTTCTATGTAGTATTTAATAGAATGTTACTCATACGTCCTGTGGTACTCCTGCATTTAAGTTCGAATTTTCTGCTTTATGGCTGGTAGTTTTGTATTTTGCACATTCAACGTAGACTCTTGTGCAAAAAAACTACTGTTTTACAATACATACATACTATGTGTATGTGTATACTCCTCAAACATTATTGTAGCACCCATAATTAAGAGTCTGATAGCTCTTATTAGAATTTATCTCAGGGTTATTTTCTCATGGGGGTTAAACTCATGAATTTTTTGAGAAATTTTTAAATGAACTCTGAGTTAAAAAGGATCATGGTTTAATTATTAAAGGCTACCCATGTAGCCTTAGACCACCCTGTGCGTTTCACATTCCAAACTCCCAAGTCGCTCCTAGAAATGAAAAGTGTTATTTCTTTGCAAACTCCTTTCTGAATAATGATCAACACTTTAAAACAGTATTGAACGTTTTACTTTTTTAGTTTTGATAGTTTCTTTTGATAACATTCGTGAAAATTTAATAATTTTGCTGTAAATTTTTGGGTAAATTAATAATAACAAGTAAGGAAGGTTAAGTTCGGGTGTAACCGAACATTACATACTCAGTTGAGAGCTATGGTGAAAACATAAGGGAAAATAACCATGTAGGAAAATGAACCGAGGGCAACCCTGGAATGTGTTTGTATGACATGTGTATCAAATGAAAGATGTTAATGAGTATTTTAAAAGGGAGTGGGCCATAGTTCTATAGGTGGACGCCATTTAGGGATATTGCCATAAAGGTGGACCAGGGCTGACTCTAGAATTTGTTTGTACGATATGGGTATCAAATGAAAGGGGTTAATGAGTATTTTAAAAGGACGTGGGGCTTAGTTCTATAGGTGGACGCCTTTTCGAGATATCGCCATAAAGGTGGACCAGGGGTGACTCTATAATGTGTTTGTACGATATGGGTATCAAATTAAAGGTATTAATGAGGCTTTTAAAAGGGAGTGGTGGTAGTTGTATATGTGAAGGCGTTTTCCAGATATCGACCAAAATGTGGACCAGGGTGACCCAGAACATCATCTGTTGGATACCGCTAATTTATTTATATATGTAATACCCACGAACAGTATTCCTGCCAAGATTTCAAGGGTTTTTTATTTCGCCCTGCAGAACTTTTTCATTTTCTTCGACTTAATATGGTAGGTGTCACACCTATTTTACAAAGTTTTTTTCTAAAGTTATATTTTGCGTCAATAAACCAATCCAATTACCATGTTTAATCCCTTTTTTCGTATTTGGTATAGAATTATGGCATTTTTTTCATTTTTCGTAATTTTCGATATCGAAAAAGTGGGCGTGGTCATAGTCGGATTTCGGCCATTTTTTATACCAATTCAAAGTGAGTTCAGATAAGTACGTGAACTGAGTTTAGTAAAGATATATCGATTTTTGCTCAAGTTATAGTGTTAACGGCCGAGCGGAAGGACAGACGATCGACTGTGTATAAAAACTGGGACGTGGCTTCAACCGATTTCGCCCTTTTTCACAGAAAAAGTTATCGTCCTAGAATCTAAGCCCCTACCAAATTTCACAAGGATTGGTAAATTTTTGTTCGACTTATGGCATTAAAAGTATGCTAGACAAATTAAATGAAAAAGGGCGGAGCCACGCCCATTTGAAATTTTCTTTTATTTTTGTATTTTGTTGCACCATATCATTACTGGAGTTGAATGTTGACATAATTTACTTATATACTGTAAAGATATTAAATTTTTTGTTAAAATTTTGACTTAAAAAAAATTTTTTTTTAAAGTGGGCGTGGTCGTCTCCGATTTTGCTAATTTTTATTAAGCACACATATAGTAATAGGAGTAACGTTCCTGCCAAATTTCATCATGATATCTTCAACGACTGCGAAATTACAGCTTGCAAAATTTTAAATTACCTTCTTTTAAAAGTGGGCGGTGCCACGCCCATTGTCCAAAATTTTACTAATTTTCTATTCTGCGTCATAAGTTCAACTCACCTACCAAGTTTCATCGCTTTATCCGTCTTTGGTAATGAATTATCGCACTTTTTCGGTTTTCGAAATTTTCGTATCGAAAAAGTGGGCGTGGTTATGGTCCGATATCGTTCATTTTAAATAGCGATCTGAGATGAGTGCTCAGGAACCTACATACCAAATTTCATCAAGATACCTCAAAATTTACTCAAGTTATCGTGTTAACGGACGGACGGACGGACATGGCTCAATCAAATTTTTTTTCGATCCTGATGATTTTGATATATGGAAGTCTATATCTATCTCGATTCCTTTATACCTGTACAACCAACCGTTATCCAATCAAAGTTAATATACTCTGTGAGCTCTGCTCAACTGAGTATAAAAACGCACTTTTGTAACAATGTTGAGTACTTGCACTTTGTAATTATTTTGCAGACGCCACAAATAAGTTTAAATCGTGGTTGCTGTGTTGCCCGTATGCTAAAAAACCCGAAAGTACAGAACGTGGCGCTGTTTTTGATGCACTTTCTTGCTGCTGGTCAAAAGGATGTTAGGCGCTATTTTTAAAACGTTTGAACTTCCAGATATCGTTTACGGAGTACTAAGCAACTTCTGTAAGTTCCGGCTGTGTTTAACTGCCAATAGTTTGAAACCTAGCGTGTGCTCAAGCTGGGCATAACTAAAGGCAGTGTGTGACTGTTTAATTCAGCTCTCCTCGACGCAGCTCGTGCCAATGCAGTAAAAAGGAATCTCCATTCTTTCTTCATCAGGCCAGTGACCAGTGATTGTAGCAATGATCCTAAAGATTTATTTTCTTAAATGATGCATCTCGACCACCTATGATACCTTTGAGCCACACTTTAGAATTCATTAGAAGCAATTTAGATTACCACAATTAAGGGATGTGGCCAACCTATTCAATTGGGAGGTGTAAGACCGCCCCATGCATGATGCATCCACCGGTGCTTGTTCCATAGTTAGCTGCAGCCTAAAGCGACCTCCTGCAGCTGCTGACGATTTTAGACGAATTGATTTGGGAGCTAAGCGCCATCAGCGCTGCTTGACTAAGTGCTCAGGTGTGTTATTTTGTAACTCTATTCGAAAGAAATTTTTTTTCGGATTAAAAAACTTTTTTTATTTGAAAGCTTTTGAAACGCATTTTTCTTCGAATATAATTAGAGGATAAGACCCCAGGACTACTGCTTGAATGATACTAGCCAAGTTTGAAAGACGGGCTGACAGCGACAGCTAAAATTGCTGAGAAGCTTTCAGCTCCTAAACTTCAGTCCATATATCCCTCTTAGGATTTATATATGACGCGTTATGCACACCATCATTTCCCTCAGTGTCAAATGTGACTAACAGGTTGTTTATTACGGCCATATTCTCTAACAAAGCCCTTGGCTAAAGCCTTATCAATCGTCATGTCTCAAAAGGAGATTTTTGTCGAATTTGGGCCTTTTTGAAAAAGGGGATTCATTTTTCCCCTTTCTCCACTTCTTCTTAAAAACAACCATGAGTGCGGAGTGTCACATTTAAAAAAAGGCTACATGCGAAACCTCGTGTAATTGAATCATGAAAAGGGATAACTGCCGTCCTGCAACTGGCCTATGTATGTATAAGAGCTTTTTAATCGATTGTTCGGTTAATCGACTTGTCGATAAGGTAGTTCAGTAGCAACTTGTGCATTGGTTGCAAAGCGACTAGCTGGTATTCAAATTCAACATAGCATGCCATCGATTAACTATTGGAAGAATAACGGTTTTGTAAATGAAATTTTTGTCATTAGAATATAAATTTGTAAATTTTAATGAGTTTATGACGCCTTTCACATAAACCCTCTACAATAGCCAAGAGCAATGCGGCGGCCGCCGTGGTGCAATAGTAGCGTGCTCCTTCTACCACACCGAAGATCCTGTGTTCACGAACCGGGCAAAGCAACATCAAAATTTCAGAAACAAAGTTTTTCAATTAGTAGAACATTTCTCTAGGGAGGGTCGCCCCGGTAGGGTTTGGCCAGCACTCCGTGTGTATTTCTGCCATGAAAAGCTCTCAGTGAAAACTCATGCCGCCTTGCAGATGCCGTTCTGAGTCGGCATAAAACAAGTAGGTCCCGTCTCGCCAATTTGCAGGAAAAGATAAAAAAAAGGAGCACGATGCAAATTGGAAGAGAAGATCGGCCTAAAATCTCTTCGAAGGTTATGGCTCCCTACATTTATATTTATTTTTTAATGCGCTCGGCGCTTTTTTACTATGTAAGAGGCTTCTATTTAAGACTAATCGGCACATTAACTTGTTTGTCTCCTTTCAATCACTTCCGCCATTGCGCTTAAGTCTTCTCTTTGCTCGGGGTATGATATATACCGGAGTTGCATCCTTTGCTTCCTTAAGGATCTTTAAGTATACCAGAGTCTCTTTGTTTCCTTGGCATTACCTTGTCGATTGGTTCGTGGAAAGCTAAGGCCACCGCTACGTTAACTGCTCAAAGGTGCCTCGCCTAGCAAAAAGTGAAAAAGAAACTATGAGGTCTGTTTGCGGTGCGGTCAAATCCAGAATAACCGTTTTATGGAACGAGCAACATTCATTTCGGCAGTGTATGGTCTTAGGTTCGATACCAACCTGGAACAGCTTGTTAAACGCAAAAACTCGTCCCAAAAATAAATTCTTGTAAAAAAGCCTCCAGTCTTATGTAATAACTTTTCCTGTGCTTCATACAATTAATACATATATGGCCCAAATTGCAATTAAAACAGGGGTGGACCAGAGTGAGAGGGGTGTTAGAGGCGTTGGCTCCACATTGCAATTAAAGAGATGTTTCGTGTCATGAGGGGGGCACATTACAAACATGTGTATGTCGGCGTTGATTCTGGATATGTAAAAGTTTAACCTGTTACAGTATCCAGATCGAAGCTGAGCTAGAGTGACGCGCGTCTCCCTAGGGAGAGTGCTTTCTCTTCTGTGAGTTCATGGATTTATTTTATTTATTTATGTTATCTTTATGAATGGGGAAATTCCTGGCATAGAGGTCCGACACCTTTCTGTGGATATCACTGTGTATACGGCTGTTTTCTCAGATGACGCATTTCCTCATAATGCTTAAGGAGATGACTTCTTAAGCCCCTGAGTGGTGGGGCCTCTTCTATCAGATGTCTGTTGGGATGCATATCATTTCTCTCCCTAATGGAGAGAACTCTCTCCCCAATGTGTAGGTGGTGTTCTGGGAAGAGACAGCCCGTAGCGATTCTGGAAACAGTGTTTTTGCAGGCCTGTATTTTCTTCCAGTGAGTAACTTTTAAGCTTGGCGACCATATCGGGAACGCGTAGTATGCAAGCGGCCTGCCAATTGCTTTGTAAGTGGTAATGAGCATCTCTTTGTCTTACCCCAATGCTGCTGGTAAGAGATTTGAGGACTTTATTACGGCTCTGAATGTATGTACAATTGCTGATCGAACGTCACATCCAGTGTAAGGCAGTCGGTAGCGTAATGCCTTCGACGTGGATGTGCAATATGGTCGACATTTGCCATGTCCATGTTGTAAATAAGGTCGCCGATGATTTGGTCGATGAAAAAATTCAGGTTTCGCGAGGACAAACAACTGGAGAGATCAGGGAGATAGCCGTTTATTTTATTACATATCTCATCGATGGGTGGGCCGGGACTTGTGGCCATTATCGTGCAGTCATCGGCGTAGGATACAATGGTGAGTCCTTTGGGTGTCGAAGGGGGCTTCGATATGTAGAAGTTAAACAAAAGCGACCACCCTGTTGTATCGTTTGTTTAATTCTTCTGGACTTAGATGCTACATTCTTGAATTACACTTCTCTCTTTCCGGCACTAGCACACGTGTAGGTCAGGGAAACGTAATCTTATTCCCTACCACCTTGTGCACCCTATGCTTGCGAGTTCTGCCCAATGCAGTTCCTGCCTTGGAATGTGCCACTTTCCTCAATGTTCTGGTCTCAGCGATGGCAACCCCCCGGCGGGTGTCATTGCGCCATGTTGCCAGGCCGTAAACTCAACTGCACCGGGTACTCCGATGCCTACAACAGCATTTGCGACCTAGCCTCCCTCAACCCAGGGGCAGTCACCCGTCACTTACCGCCAGAGTGATGACGTCTTCCCCCTTGCACTTCAGGTTTTGTAGTTGCCTCACATCAGTGAAAACCTCTACTTTATTAGCAATTTAATGGCAGTGAAGTCAAGCTTTAGGGTGTAAGTAATTGAGTAAATATCAAACACAACGAAACAATTTTTTTTAATTTCACAGAAGCATATAAGTTTGGACTGTTACGTTACACGTTACATGGACGACTTGGAAGTGAAATCGAACTTAAGAATAAGTTAATAGTTTTTATTTTGCACAAATAACACTTAGTAGTAAATAGTATTGATAGTCACCGTGGTTTGGTGATAACGTGATCCGCCTACCACACCGGGCTCAAGTCCCGGGCAAAGCAATATCAAAAACTTAGAAACAATTTTTAAAAATTAGAAACAACGTTTTTTAAAACGGGTAGTCCCCCTGCAGTGCTTTGGCAAATGCTTCAAGTGTATTTCTGCCATGAAAAATTTATCAGTGAAAATTGATCTGCCTAGAAGCTGCCGTTCAGAGTCGGCATAAAAGATGTAGATCCAGTCAGTCCTGTCAATTTGAAGGAAAACTAAAAAGGAGCACGACGCAAATTGGAAGAGAAGTTCGGCTTAAATCTCCTTGCAGATAAATTGCGCCAAGTATATATGTACAGTATACATTGAAAATGTTAGGGCAATTCTCTAAGCCTGGAATCCATAGATAGTGTAGAATATTTGCCACCTTTCTACACCTTTTCAAGTTTAAAAATATAAAATTACAATACAAGTTCAGAAAATTGCGATGCAAAAATACTTAAGATCCCACTCCCGGTTTTGGAATGGTATGGGGTAATTTTTCGAGATTTCGTGAAAATCCTTTGAATGTCGTACACTTTTTTTTCCAGCTATGGATTATTAATGCTGAGCTTAAAACGGATCTTTGACAGCTCTCTCGATTTGGACGGGTATTTGCAGCCTACCTCTCTTCTAGTTAAGCGGTCGTTTTTTTTTATTTCTTTATTATTTTGGTTTATGAAATTCCACATTGGAAATTATAAGATTTACTTAAAAAAATCCACTTCAACAAAAAATAGTTTAATATTTATGTATAAAATTTTCAGTTACAGTGGGTAGTTTCGTGCGTGGAACATTTAAACGGCAAAGGAAGGTAGTAGCGAAAGAGAGGCAGATTACGATTTTTTTACGAGGAGTGCATAAATATAGTTGGACGATATAGATCAAATAGGTAAGTTTAACAAGTTCATTAAACATGAAAAAAAAAGAAAAATGCATGAGTTCCGAAATCGGGTAATGACCAACTCCTAATAGCCACAAAGATAATGAAGTTCGATGAGAACCCTTGGCAGGGGAGAAATAGCTATGACAGCAGCCAATATACTTATCTCTGTTAAATTGTGATAATTTAATGAAATTGTTATAAAACCTTCTTAAAACTCATTATATTAACAATACTAAAGTTGGCTCAGTGCTTGAAATTCAACGACTTCAGACGTCACTATGCCTTTGATTTCTTTCCCTTCTTTTCCATTCCTACTCTTTTTTTCTTCCATTTCTAATCTTTAGTATTCCTTGCTTTTCCTTCCTTTTTATCTTTTCTTCCTTTTTATCTTTCTATTCCTTTCCTTTCCTTTCCTTTCCTTTCCTTTCCTTCATTTTCCCTTTCCTTTCCTTTCCTTCATTTTCCTTTCTTTCCCTTTATTTAATTTAATTTCATTTATTTTTTATGTAATGTATTTAATTTTATATTACTTTGCATGGCATTAGGACGGGTCTGGGGAAAAAAGGGGGAAAAACTTCAGGTGCACATCCAGTTTCTGAATCTATGGGTTATAAAATTTTCTAACAAAATTAGGGGTCGAGATGCTCAGTATGACCCATAGATTCAGAAACTGGATGTGCCTTTTCAACAATAAATTTGACCCACCCTAATCGACATGTTCTTGATTTTCTCGGCAGCTGAGCTAGTTCATGAAGAAGTGAAAGAAACATGACCCAATAACCATCGCGGTTTGTAAACTTCGTAATTTTTCTCTAATATCAATAACAACAAGTAAGGAAGGCTAAGTTCGGGTGCAACCGAACATTACATACTCAGTTGAGAGCTATGGAGACAAAATAAGGGAAAATCACCATGTAGTAAAAAGAACCTAGGGTAACCCTGGAATGTGTTTGTATGACATGTGTATCAAATGGAAGTATTAAAGACTATTTTAAGAGGGAGTGGGCCATAGTTCTATGGATGGACCCATTTTGGGATATCGCCATAAGGGTGGGCCAGGCCTGACTCTAGAATTTGTTTGTACGATATGGGTATCAAATGAAATGTGTTAATGATAATTTTAAAAGGGAGTGGGCCTAAGTTCTATAGGTGGACGCCTTTTCGAGATATCGCCATAAAAGTGGACCAGGGGTGACTCTAGAATGCGTTTGTACGATATGGGTATCAAATGAAATGTGTTAATGATAATTTTAAAAGGGCAGTGGGCCTTAGTTCTATATGTGGACGCCTTTTCGAGATATCGCCATAAAGGTGACCCAGGGGTGACTCTAGAATTTGTTTGTACTATATGGGTATCAAATGAAAGGTGTTAATGAGTATTTTAAAAGGGAGTGGGCCTTAGTTCTATAGGTGGACGCCATCTTCGGAATATCGCTATAAACGTGGACCACGGGTGACTCTAGAATTTGTTTGTACGATATGGGTATCAAATTAAAGGTATTAATGAGGGTTTTAAAAGGGAGTGGTGGTAGTTGTATATGTGAAGGCGCTTTCCAGATATCGGCCAAAATGTGGACCAGGGTGACCCAGAACATCATATGTCGGGTATCGCTAATTTATTTATATATGTAATACCACGAACAGTATTCCTTCCAAGATTCCAAGGGCTTTTGATTTCCCCCTGCAAAACTTTTTCATTTTCTTCTACTTAATATGGTAGGTGTCACACCCATTTTACCAAGTTTTTTTCTAAAGTTGTATTTTGCGTCAATAGATCAATACAACTACCATGTTTCATCACTTTTTTCGTATTTGGTATATAATTATGGCATTTTTTTCATTTTTCGTAATTTTCGATATCGAAAAAGTGGGCGTGGTCATAGTCGGATTTCGGCCATTTTTTACACCAACTCAAAGTGAGTTCAGATAAGTACGTGAACTGAGTTTAGTAAAGATATATCGATTTTTGCTCAAGTTATCGTGTTAACGGCCGAGCGGAAGGACAGACGGTCGACTGTGTATAAAAACTGGGCGTGGCTTCAACCGATTTCGCCCTTTTTCCAGAAACAGTTATCGTCCTAGAATCTAAGCCTCTACCAAATTTCACAAGGATTGGTAAATTTTTGTTCGACTTATGGCATTAAAAGTATGCTAGACAAATTAAATGAAAAAGGGTGGAGCCACGCCCATTTTGAAATTTTCTTTTATTTTTGTATTTTGTTGCACCATATCATTACTGAAGTTGAATGTTGACATAATTTACTTATATACTGTAAAGATATTAACTTTTTTTTTAAAATTTGACTTTAAAAAATTTTTTTTAAAAAGTGGGCGTGTCGTTTCGATTTTGCTAATTTTTATTAAGCATACATATAGTAATAAGAGTAACATTCCTGCCAAGTTTCATCATGATATCTTCAAGTACTGCCAAATTACAGCTTGCAAAACTTCTAAATTACCTTGTTTTAAAAGTGGGCGGTGCCACGCCCATTGTCCAAAATTTTACTAGTTTTATATTCTGCGTCATAAGTTCAACTCACCTACCAAGTTTCATCGCTTAATCCGTATTTGGTAATGAATTATCGCACTTTTTCGATTTTTCGAAATTTTCGATATCGAAAAAGTAGGCGTGGTTATAGTCCGATATCGTTCATTTTAAATAGCGATCTGAGATGAGTGCCCAGGAATCTACATACCAAATTTCATCAAGATACCTCAAAATTTACTCAAGTTATCGTGTTAACGGACAGACGGACGGACGGACGGACATGGCTCAATCAAATTTTTTTTCGATACTGATGATTTTGATATATGGAAGTCTATATCTATCTCGATTCCTTTATACCTGTACAACCAACCGTTATCCAATCAAAGTTAATATACTCTGTGAGCTCTGCTCAACTGAGTATAAAAATGTTGCATCATGATATAATTACTATGCCTCCAAATAAGGCTGGAGTTATTCTTCAACCAAACTGGCTCGGTCTCTAAATACATTTTCTGTGATCAGAAAATATCGTAGTACAATGTGATTTTTTTTTATTTTTTAGTTCTACTTTACCAAATATTCATTTCGTAACTTCAACTCATTAGCTGCATAAAATTGTGTTGTTAAATAAACTTCAACAAGTAGCGCAAATACGAAAGGAAAAAAATATGATCAAATTAAATAAGGAAAAACACTTAAAACGATCGACGAGGAACAACAACAACCAACACATTCAAAGTCTCATTAATATTGTTAAGTAAATGAGCTAACAATTGAAAATCAAATATAAATAAGCGACTAATATTCAACAATAAGTGTTGCGGCGACACTTAAAATTTGCGTAGCTGATAATGAAGCCTAAAAGGGTTAGAAATATATTTTTATATACTCGGCTGCTCGGTCTGAAAGGGTTGTGTCGGTCTGGGTATGAATTGTGTAAGTGAACTATACTTCTTAAAGGGCCAGTTAATGGTGATTTAACGATAACCAGATAAAACATCTGATCGAACCAACCTTATGGAAATTAATTTAATCGATTAATGGTGTCATACCATAACGCTAAAGCCATGACCATACCATGACCCATAGCCAACCAATTGGTTTTTGTTTTTTCGCCGTATCCATAATATAAAAATATTTGTGTTGGAGGATTTATTAACTTTTTTTAGATTTTATTTATTGTTTTGGGTAGGTTTTGGACTAAGAGTCAAATTTTTTGTGGTATGTATATGTTTGTAATTATTTGCGTTTTCTTAATTTGTATGAAGTTTTCACGATTTTTAGGTTAAGGCACCAATAACTGATGCCAATTTGATATGGATAAGTAAAAATATGATTATGACTATGGCGTTATGACTGTGTCAAATTTAACTCTTGCTTAAGTTAGTAGACTATGTGAAAATTTCATATCCAAAATGGTGTTACTCATTCATTCCATATGCAAAAATTATTGATAAATCCTTTGCTTATTTTCCTGCGCATTTTATTTATTCATTGAACAGTGTCCGTCAAAACACTAATTAAGATAAATGAGTCTGCGCTGAACATCTGCCATCCACCTCTTGCCAGGGGTATCCCGCTAAGCTTCCTCGAAGTCCAGCTGTTCAAAAGCAGTCTTTAGGTGGCCATTGGAACTTCGTAGTTCCCATGGTGCTAGAAGTCCGCTTCACAAGTAGCGATAGTTGCACGAGTTTTTGCTTTGTTACAGCATCTACATGATTACTTTTCTTTGGAATTTTAAGACCAGCCTTTATCGCGCAAATGTTGGCCTCAGAGGTTCAAGAGGGTTGATAAGCGCGAATCTTTGTAGCTTTCCAACTTCCGCAACCCAGTTGTCAATCTTCTTTATGCTAGGGAAATCCTGTTACAAATTTAAATATATTTAGCAGGCGCGGCTCTGGCGATTCTGAGTTCCTCATCGAAATGAGGGATGGGAAGTGGGATGGTCTCGAGAGCTTAATGTGGTCTTATTAAATCGTTCCCGCGATGATCGGGCTAGTATCTTAATGGTGCAAAGGACCATAAAAGTCGATAACACCCCTTAAAACTTTCGGGGAGTGTCTTTATCGGTACAAAACCACAACTACAGTGTTGCATTAGATATCGCATTCCATTCCCCCACATCTTTAAGCGCTGTGACTTCCGATTGAAATACACTACAGTGGTACCTCCTTTGCCACCCCTTCAACCTTAACTTTCAACTTCAAATCATCATTCATAAAAAATCTCATCACCTAATTGCTTCTGATATTCTATCGAGAGAACACAGTAATCTGTCCTCCCCAGATAGAGTTTAAGTTAGTTAGATTGCGGGATACTAATTGCCTGCAACCCTATAACCCACATCACGGAGGCTAATTAGTTTCAATGCGACAGCCACTTTGATCGCAATGGCCACCGAGGGTATATTCAGTATTCATTTCATTCATGCCCAGCACCCCCACAAGGTGATCAGGCCACAAATTAAGCACACCCGGTACGTCAGTAACCAGATAGTCATTTTTATTCTTTTTTTTGTAGAATTTTCGGGCACTATTCCGATCCCTAGGATCTAAAGCTATTCGCCTTACACGCCGTTCTGCCTCGTTTTCTTTCCTCCAATATACTGCGCGTTTCCGCGCCCGTATGCAGCTCGACTCGATAGGCAGCGTCCTGTTTTTCGAGGCCGCGCTACATTTCTCAGAGAGAGAAATGTGCTCCCACTGCTCGGTTACATCGCCAGTTGGAAGATTACTCTCAATGAGTAGGGATGAGAGCAGAGTGCAGCAATCATCAGCTGTCTGTTGCGTGAGCAGCTTTTTGGATGCAATCTTTTCTTGTGTCACTGTGTGCACTTTCCTCCCTGCAGAGAGACATGCAGCACGTATATTGGTTGTCACAAGGTAATGGTCCTAGTCGATATTGCCCAGGCAGAGAGAGATGGATATGGGGATAGAGTGAGGGATATGGGGAAAGAGAGAAGAAAGGAAGAGAAGATGGAGTATGCAAGAAAGGGGAAAAGGCGATAAAAAGTAGGAGATAGAATTCTTTTAATAAATAGTTCATACAGTACAATGACTCCAGAATATTTTTAATGCACATTAGCGTGTACCTCTAATATATGCCTACCAAAGATGGGATCAAATGAAAATGAATTTTCATATATTTTTTTTCATTGCATGACTTTATTGAACGTGAATTAACCCCATGTGCTTTTATTTTAGCGAAGTGAAAGTTCTTAACCACTTGAAGCCACGTAAGAATTTTTTTGTTGAGGGTGTTTCAAATTTGCTCCCATACAAAAATACAGGACGGTTCAAAAATTTTTATTTTGAAGTGCAAATCAAAACACATATCGTTAGCTTAATGTGAAAATGTGCTAAGTCACTTTTTTTGAAAAATTGGTTTTTAATGCAGTTTTAAAACTGAATTCAAAATACATCGATCACAAGAAAAAATAGTGCTAAGTTAACCAGTCAATAATATCAATCTGAATAACTAGCCATTTCTTTGTGCGCGCATTTTATTTACTTATTTAATTCATTCAGTCTAAAAGTATATGCTTTGTTGTTGTTGTTGTATTAACGATAAAGACACTCCCCGAAGGCTTTGGGTCGATGTTGATGGTCCTTTGCCGCATATAGATCCGATACGTTCTCGTAACAAAGTAATATTAAGGTACTAGTCTGACCATCTCGGGAACGCTTTATGTGACCACATTAAACCTTCTAGGTCATCTAGGTCTAGGAGCCTCGGCTGTCAATGAAACAGAATTCGCCGCGGGTAGGTGAGGTTGGCAATTGGGTTGGAGAATCTATATATTGCGCTGGGAACCCCTTGAGAGGGTTGTCTACACAACTCCTTGAAATTGGATTCACCCAATTGAGACATACCTTTGGTGTTTGATAAATGCTTTGCGCTGACCATAATCTACTTCAATTCTTACATCTCGATAACTACATGCTTTCTTACAGACTAGTTCAAAATAGAAAATAATTCAAGCTTAAACTAATATAAGCTGTTATTAAAATAACGGATACTACTGAATCGATTTGCTAGATGTATAGTCCTAGTTATAACTAGGTTCATTCATAGCATAATTCGTTTTATGAGTTATTTCGATAAATAATCTATTATGCCGAAGATAGCGCATTGGAATATATGGAATGAACAAATTAGATAAATCAGAGCAATTCGTGCTAAAGTTTATTACATTATAGGCAAGCATGAGTGAGATAAAAGTTCTTCTGTCATGCAAAGCCTGAAGACCAAGCAATTTGTGCCTGCTGGTATATGATGGGAGGCCGTCTGGCCAGTGAAGCATACGTAAAGCAATTATTGTAAAAATTTTTTGAAATTTTTCAATTTTATAGGAGTTATATTCATAGAAAGGATTCCATATTATTGAGCAATATTCAAGACGACTTCTGACCAAGGATATATAAAGTGCATTGCGTCATAGGGTCCTTAAAATCACTGGTGTTACGTCTACTGAACCCAACCATAGCAACAAGTTTTGAAACAACGAAGTCAATGTGACTAGAAAAAGAGAGTTTGGAGTCAAACATTACACCCAAGTCTTTACTCTCTTTACAACGATTAAGAGATTTAGCATTTAGTTTGTAGATAAAGTATGTGTCAGTTGTCTTTATGGAATAAGACACAACACAGCATTTATTTGAATTTAAAAATAAGTTATTGTCTGCGCACCATCCGGCAAAAGAGTCCAGATCAGAGACGTTAGGAATTGTTTGACAAATGAATAGTATTTTTTTGTGAAATATATAGTTTTAGTGTTATATTTCGATCATTAAAGGGGAGGAGTGATGGGGAAACATATTGAGTAAAAAGTGCTAAGTCAGGAGGAAAAATTAGTTTTGAGTGCGGAAATTGTGCTATATAATAATAAATAAAATCGCTGCTGGGTTGGCATACATGATTTTTATTTATCTTTTTCAAAGCTTCTACACTCAAAAGCATTGCAATTAAGGTATCTTCATTCACATTTTTGAAAAAGATGGTTATTTAAAAAGTTATTCATTTTGTTTCGTCTCCTGTAAAATTCGTAAAAAGTGACTTAACACATTTTCACATTAAGCTAACGATATACAAAATTATATGTACACTGCAACTTTTTTAAATTGATAATTATATTAAATGTTTTATGGAATTTTGATGGTCCCTGAATGAATAATAACTAAAATTTTTAGTGCTACAATATTTTTGAAAAACTTTTTGTTGTCAATTTGTTTGTGTAAATTTGAATATCATACCGAAGTGCATTGGCTTCATATGGAAGTGCTTTTTCTTTGCACATTCATGTAAAATACAGGCACTTTCAAATGAATCCAAATTATATGTGAGGCCATATGAGAGTGCTGTGAAATTGTTTTTTTATATTCAAAGTGTGATTTTGTATCTGTGCCTATTTTTTAGGGCAAAACAAAAACAAAAGCGCTAAAAGTGTATAAGGTTTGAGCAGCTATCTAAAAATAGATTTTTTTCAGTCGTTGTATTCATACTGTGACGAATATTAGCATCACTAATTGATCTCACATCTCTAAGGTTATTAAATAAGGCACAACAACATTAAAGCAGCTACATAAACACATTAATCATCATTTACCCACAGGTAACAGAGAGATACTCACCATCAGCCGAAGTAGTACTCACATATACACACGCATATGCCTATGCGAGAGGCTATAAACTACAAATACATGTACATATATGGCTGGTAACCAAGCATGAAATTTGCGAAGTTACTAAACCTTAGGAGAAATGGGTGGACAAGGCAACTGAGAGTATACAAGCAGCACAAACTGAGTAGTCAGTATACAGTTTGATTTAAACACGCTATCAGTTGCTAAGTGAAATATAATTGTACTACTCCCAACGAAGTCTAATAAAGACCATTTTGCAATATAGAATATTGTAGTGATTTATTCAACAGCTTAGCGAATCGAACGCTAGCAGAAAGTTGCGAATAAGCAGAATTTCCCTAAATTCGTTACAATTGGTGTCAGAGGAGAAATTGTTGAATAAATTCCGAAGATTGCGAATACAACTCGGACATGGCAAAGTTGGGTGAATTGAAGATCCAGCAACTGAAGGAGGAGTTGGAAGCCCGTGGATTGGCTACTACTGGCAATAAATCCCAGCTACAAAGACGACTAAGGGTAGCTATGGTATTTGAAGGAATCAATGCTGACGAGTATGTCTTTCATTCGATAGCGACAATACAACAACAAATATGGAAGAAAAAAACGAAACACCGCAGACAGTGACGAGCACAGATTTTAACATGATATCGGCTGCAATATCTGCACAAACATCGACAATGGCATCTCAGCTGGAGGCGCAGGAGGCACGCATTTCAGAAATGTCGTCGCAAATATCATCTCAATTGGAAGAACAGAAGACATATACATATGTCATCTCAACTGGAAGCGCAAGAGGCACGTATATCTGAAATGTCGACACAAATTTCGGAACAGGTATCATAGCAGCCCTTTGCGAAACTGGAAGAGCAGGATGCAACAATTTTACAACTCGAGGACAAAGTTGATGCCGAGATAGAAGCGTTGAAAGGTCTTATGCAGCAGTTACAACTAAATCGCCCAGCTGTTCCAGCGAGCAATCCGAAGGTAAAAACTCCACCTTTAGACGGCTCTGTTCCTTTCCAGGTATTCAAGCTTCAATTTGAGAAGACGTCAGCAGTGAACAACTGGAATGCGGAAGATAAAGTTGCTGCACTGTTCGTGGCATTGAAAGGGCCTGCAGCTGAAATTTTACAGACTACTCCAGAGTACGAGCGGAACAGTTACGAAGCATTGATGGCCGCTGTCGAAAGACGTTACGAGATAGGAAACAGATATACCAAATGAGTTGCAAAACCGTTACCAAAAGGCGAATGAGACTTTGCAGGAATTTGCGTCGGATGTTGAAAGATTGGCTCATCTCGCAAATGCAGACGCACCCGTGGAATACACCGAGAGGGTAAAAATCCAGAGCTTTATTAATGGAATACGGGACGTTGAAACGAAGCGAGCGACATACGCAAATCCAAAGCCAACAATTGCTGAAACAGTATCACATGCGCTCATTCAGGAAACAACATCTCCTCTGTGTAAGTCAGTTTTCAAAGCACGCCGTGTGGAAGTAGAAAGGCCAGACTGGGTGGACACAATATTGGAGGCGCTGAAAGGATCGCAAAAACGGAGTAATAGAGTAATCAAATGCTTCAAATGCGGGAAGCCTGGTCACATTGCACCTCCTGGGAGTTCCAACTTGGCTGGTCGTAAACGCAAAGCTGGAGGAAATAAGCAAGGGCGAGTCAGATGTAAAGATTGAGAACTTGCCCCAGCTATTGAATGTCCTGTGATATCTATCTCGCAAATTGGAAGAAAATTGAGCAGTCTTACTGTCATAGGAAATGTGAATGGCAAGGAGCGTGTACTGACTGTAGATATGGGCGCATCTCATTCCATAATCCGATCTGATTGGTTAAAGAGAGAGTAAAGCCATTACCTGGAGCAAGGTTGCGTACGGTCACTGGCGAGTATAACCAAGTCCAGGGAGAAGTGATATGTGAAATCTTAATTGGAAAGGTCACGGTTCTACACAAATTCGTTGTGGCGGAGATCGTTGAGGAAGTTATATTGGGAGTGGACTTCTTAGTTGACGATATGCAGAGAAGTATTATGCCCTATAAGAACCAGGATGTACCACTCAACTTCAGTTTGGAGAAAGGGTTCAGCAGAAAGCGAGTGCTGGTGGAGGCGATTAGACAAAGACCACCAAAGTCAAAGGCAGTAGATCGGGCAAAGATTGATGGAACGAATTTGCCAAATAAAGCAAAATCAAAGATACCTGCGAGAGAAACACTGGCATTGACAAAACCAAATGGACGCACTTAAACGAAGGAAAGAATTTCCCAGAAAGAATGTAAGGGTAGTTTCAAGCCAGAGCGCACTAAAGGTCTCCAAAGTAGTTCATTGGCCAAACAACTGAGTGTGAGGGAACGGTCCAGGATAATGAGTACTAGGATGAAACACAGGTACGACAAGAACAATAATTCGGAAGGTTTCCTAGAGGGAGATTTGGTGCTGTTATACAACCCTCATCGAAGGAAAGATGTTCCATCCAAAGTTTGGTGCAGTTGGGAAGGCCCGTACAAAGTTGTGAAGAGGATCAGTGATGCCATCTACCGCATACAAACCATTGGAAAACCAAGAAATAGAAGGGTGGTTCATTTGGAGAGGCTCACAGCGGTTAGATCGAGAGATTTGTCTAATCGTAACGAGTAACAGAGAGATACTCACCATCAGCCGAAGTAGTACTCACATATACACACGCATATGCCTATGCGAGAGGCTATAAACTAAAAATACATGTACATATATGGCTGGCAACCACGCATGAAATACGCGAAGTTACTAGACCTTAGGAGAAATGGGTGGACAAGGCAACTGAGAGTATAAAAGCAGCACAAGCTGTGTAGGCAGTAATCAGTTTGATTTAAACACGCTATCAGTTGCTAAGTGAAGTATAATTGTACTACTCCCAACGTAGTCTAATAAAGACCGTTTTGCAATATAGAATATTGGAGTGATTTATTCAACAGTTTAGCGAATCGAACGTTAGCAGAAGGTTACAGATAAGCAGAATTTCCATAAATTCGTTACGATATTAAAAGCTCCATTTTGGGTGAGTTTACAAGAGAGAATTGGTTTGTTTTTGGCCCACCCTAATATACTAAATACATCTATATGATATTCATTTTTAGTCAAATTCCTCGTCGAAAAAGTAAAAGTTGTATAATGAAATGCAAAATAATAACAATAAATTGTCATCAATTTGTTAACATGACTTTTTATTAATTTGCTCATTGACAATTCGCATTATTCATCTCCTCCTCTTAAATCAAAGGGAAAAGCAAATAAATACTTTCGATATTTAAATTTCATATTTTTCTTCCATTCAACCGGCAACCGGTTGCGGTTTTTAATTATTGCACACACCAAATAAAATATGTTTTTTTTGTATACTTTTATTTGCAATCTATCTTTGCAACAAATGAAATATACTCACATGCTTTCAGGCACTTGAGATGACAGTTAGCGGTAAAACGTCGTTGAACTTTAAGCCTACCCCTTCTGCGCGTAGGTGTCTTTGAGGAAGGCGCAATCGAACTTGAAATCTTCGTGAACGGTGCTTGTAAGTGCGTTAATGATGCGTTAAATGGTGCTATATGGGATTCGAAAATATTATGTTGAAAAAAAGTGGCCTATTGTATGGAGCGATAGTGTGGTGTCCAGCTCTGAGAAAGCAAGACGGCATTAAAAAAGTAAACAAAGTACAACTGGCAGCCTGTGCAGTGGTAATAGGAGCACTTAGGTCGTGTGCAACGGACGCATTAAATGATAATCTTAATTAACTACTACTGCCCCTCCACAAACGCTTTACAGCTACTACCGCTGCCATCAAACTTACAGAGTCTAGATACTGGAACGAGAAGCAGATGGCCACAGCGTTCTCCTAGTAGATTCGATAACAGATTACCTTTCGCCTACATTGAATTTTGACAAGAACTTTAACTTGATCAGCCCACATGGTATGTAAGGATGATGTCACCTCACTATTCACTGACGGGTCCAAAATGGACTGCAGTGCAGAGGTCTTCTCTGAACAGCTAGAAGTCACACTCTCAATTCGTTTTCTAAACTGAGTTTGTATTTTTCAAGCCGAGCTACTCGGAATAGAGAAGGTATTTTGCTTCCTGTTGGAGAACACTGTCATCGGTCGAGAAATATACATATTTTCAGACAACATCGTTAGACATCACTAAAGGTAGTTGCGGTATATCGAACGCTTACACCAATAAAAAGTAACATTCCTACATATCTCTAGAAAACTGCTACTCAAAATTGGTACTATACTGACTTATGTAGGATCACCAAACATTTTTGACTGGACTACAATAAAGAAAAATAAAAAATAAGATTTACGAAAAGAAAGAAATTATTAAGATGACAGCCACAATAGAAGACACTGGCCGTTGCTAACACGCAGA
This sequence comes from Eurosta solidaginis, assembly GCA_029619165.1. Classification (NCBI taxonomy): domain Eukaryota; kingdom Metazoa; phylum Arthropoda; class Insecta; order Diptera; family Tephritidae; genus Eurosta; species Eurosta solidaginis. The sequence goes on along the minus strand of JARSSU010030884.1, from coordinate 10,415 downwards.
AAGAATGGGAATCTTGAACGACATGTGACGGAGTTGCAACCAAGAAGGTTGTAAGAAAACGGTCACATATTTCTTTTGCGAATGTCCAGTCCTGTCAAATCAGGTACCGAAGTTCTAGGCGGTTTCGTGTTGTCTGATGTAAGAGGGATATCAAAATGCTCCGAAAAATATTTTTTTTACCTTCAACAAATTTTATTTTTAGTAAAAGAGTTATATGAGAAAAATATTGAAATCGGAATCAAAATAATGTGTGGTTGTTGTTGTTGTTGTAGCGATAAGGTTACTCCCCGAAGGCTTTGGGGAGTGTTATCGATGTGATGGTCCTTTGCCGGATACAGATCCGGTACGCTCCGGTAACACAGCACCGTTAAGGTACTAGCCCGACCATCTCGGGAACGATTTATATGGCTACATTAAACCTTCAGGTCATCGCTCCCTCCCCATGAGGAGCTTGGGGTCACCAAAGCCTCGTCTGTTAGTGAAACGGGATTCGCCGCTCGAAGGTGAGGTTGACAATTGGGTTGGAGAAGCTATATACTGCGCTACATAACCCCTTGATTCCCAATAATGTGTGGTCTAAAAGAGTTATGTGCGGTTAACGAATTTATTGTAGGTCGGGCTAGTTGTACACAACAAACGACATACTCCGTACATATCAAATTTCCTATTTATCGATACGAGTTTATGTTGTCACATCACATGCTCTGAATGCATCATCAACAATTGTTTGCTGATTGTTGGTATTACTATTTTGTTAGAGCTTTTTTGTTTTTTTCTTCAGTTGTGATTTTTTCACGCTTACTCACATGCTGTATCTCGAGATTGAGTATCTTTATCTGAGCATACTCTGAACTACATTTCCACTTCAACATACATTTTAACGCACTATGGGGTGTTCTGCAGAACTTGTGTAATGATTAAAACTACTGTGCCATAGTTGGGCACAGCGCACAAAATTTTCAATTCCACCTAGCAATTAAAATTTAGTGACGGACGCCCATCTTTTATTTTAACTCGACAAAGGCACCTGCAAGCATATTGGGCACCACTAAAAAAAATTGTGGTGGTGAAATTGAAAATTTTGTGCACTGTGCCCAACTATGGCAGTTAAGTTAAGCCCATTGTACTTGTTAGCTCGCAGAATAGCAGCAATATTTTGGCCGTGATATGCGTTTTCTTTCTTAGACCTCCAAGTGGCGATAGATATCTACCGCTCAGCTTCATGGTAGTGCGCTGTGGAGCTCGGCTAAGCAGCCACACCAATGACAAGCTGACAGCCCTAGCAGGAGACTAAGATCGAATAGTGTGAAAAAAATATGATATAGTTATGTTTTCGGTGGGGTCAATTTCGAAGTAACCGTTATGTTCAGCTGAATGCAAACGGTCAATATAAATATTTCTGGCAGATGCAGTAGGTGTATGTTCCTGGACTAGTGTTAGGGTCGATACCTGCCCCAAAACAGCTTGTTAACTCTTATTCGCAACCTTCTACTAACGTTCGTATCGCTAAACTGTTAAATAAATAACTCCAATATTTAATAATGCAAAATGGCCTTTATTAAGTACTTCACAATAACAGTGATACTACACAACCAATACCTTGCTTAAATGAAACTGATTCTCGTGCCTCTACTGTTGCTGCCTTTTATACTCTATGATTTCTCGTTCGCATCTTCTAGGCGCTTCCATTCTAGAATTACTAGTTGGTTATCAGCTATAAAATTACTACGTTTATAGCTTCTCATATGCGCGTGTATGTGAGCACAATTATAATTGCATACTTTTGGGAGCATCTCAGATAAGATATATGCATGTGTTTGTGCTTCTCTCTCCGCTGTGTGTACGTACATATGTGTAGACATAATGATTGATTCGTTTTATGTAGATACATAATTGATTATGGATGTGCATACAAGTCACTGCATAGCATCGGCTTAGCGATGATAGTATCCCTTAGTGTTGCTAATATTCGTCACAATATGGTAGCACCGTTTTATAAGAGAATGTCAAAAACGCAGTTTAAGTAAAATGGGGGCACTAACGGCCAGAAGAAGAAGTGAAACTACCTCTCTATGCTTGTCGTATCATGGCATTTTCTAAACTTTTTTGAAATAAAATTTCAAAATGTCTATTTGGGTTGTTTGGAATAATATCTTTTAATATATCCCAAGTAAGCTGCTCAAAAGTCTCCTTCGAAAAATAAAGAAATGCTATACGGCTAATCGACACCAGACATGTCTGGTTAAAGACAAATTTCCCCCAAATATCCCATAGTGCATCTCGAGTAAGCTGTGGCACTGTTAACACAACAACAACAGTAAGCTTTGGCAATGTTTTCCGATCTGATCATTATGCCACATGTGTAAAGAAAGAAGTAATAGTAATAATAGGTGAACAAAAACCGTGATTAAACACACTAAAATTGTTAGCGCATTAATTTCCGTTCACTTTGTGAATTTTTTAGGTTTTTAGTTAAAGTTTGTTGATTTTCCATAATTTCATAACTTTTTGCTTTGTAGATCTACATAATTTTAATCAAGTTGAAAACTTAACAAAACTGTGCAGAAAATTACTTTACAACAACAATAGGCTTGTATAGATAACAGATACTTTTGATTGTATATTAAAGCGGGTTACGGTATTTGCATTGGTTCCAGTTCTGAAACACTACAAAATTGGCAGTGTTTATTTTTATTTTCGTTTTTCTTCTCTCTAGTTTTTATTATAGTGTGGACCACCCTTACCATCTTTGGTAATACAAAATAGATAAGATCCGATTCTCAAACCTAGTCAATATACTCAAAAATGCTGAGCCTTTTTGAAGGTATTTAACCACGAACACAGTGACACGAGAATTTTATATACAAGATATGTAAATAATAATGACCCACACTTTATATTCCTTAAACGGGTTGAGATATCGTAAAAATTTACGTTTATATTCAAGCTCTCATCAGCAGCTCTTATTTGATATCCATATTGTTCATCCACATTTGAATAATACCCGTTCCATGTTTTGGGTTTCAAGACCCTAGTGTTTCTGATTTAAATATTAAAAAAATCAAAACCATATAGGTTTATGAACATAACACGTGTGTAAGTTTTGTTCAAAATCCCCCCACCCGTTTGAGCTACAGCCCTTTACAGGGAAAAAATAGCCACTATTTTTAACACGCTTATATGTATTATATGTATTAGTTTCACTTGTATGTATGCTTGTTTGTAACTCTCTAGGCTAGGTGCGCAAAGGAGAGTTAGACCCATCAAGTTGCAATTATTGACGACTCGCGGCAGTGGTTAAATAACTCGCTACAAAACGAGTTGTGCTTAATAGCGGAGACACGAGCCTCTGTGCTACGGTGCTATCAACAACAAATATTTTTTAAATACCTAGATTGTAGATACTAAAACGGCACCATATTTGCGTGTTTTTATACCCAGCTGTACTTGTACACAGGGTATTATAACTTTGATTGGATAACGTTGGTTGTACAGGTATAAAGGAATCGAGATATATATAAACTTCCATATATCAAAATCATCAGTATCGAAAATAAATTTGATTGCGCCATGTCCGTCCGTCCGTCTGTCCGTTAACACGATAACTTGAGTAAATATTGAGATGTCTTCACCAAATTTAGTACACGAGCTTATCTGGGCCCAGAATAGATTGGTATTGAAAATGAGCGAAATCGGATGATAACCATGCCCACTTTTTATATATATAACATTTTGGAAAACACAAAAAACCTGATATTTAGTAAATAATACACCAGAATGTTGAAATTTGACGTGTGGACTGATATTGAGACTCTGATAAAAATTTGAAAAAAACTTCTTAAAATGGGCGTGGCACCGCCCACTTGTGATAAAATCAATTTTACAAATATTATTTATCATAAATGAAAAATCGTTAAACCTATCATAACTATTGCCTTTACTATAAGGAATGCTTTGAAGAAAAATTAACGTTAGGACCACGCCCACTTTTATATAAAAGATTTTTAAAAGGGTGGGGGACGAATCAAATAAGCTATATCTTTGCAAAAAAGAGCTTTATATCAATGGAATTTCATTACCCAAGTGGATTTATAACAATAAATAGGAAAAACTTCAAATTTAAAAAAAATGGGCGTGGCACCGCCCCTTTTATGACTAAACAATTTTCTATGTTTCGGGAGCCATAACTCGAAGAAAAATTAGTTCAGAAAAGAACCATATGTATATATATATTATTGCGCAGCCTTCTAACACTATTAAGCACACAAAACAAACAACAACAACATTTCAAGTGTACAGCTGGGTATGTAATGTTCGGTTTCACCCGAACTTAGACTTCTTTACTTGTTTAGGTTTTTTAAACGGTTTTATTTAGCTTGACTTGACAGGCCGGCCGGCCGCACGCCGTTGTGAAAGAATTGTGTAATTAAAATTTAAGTAACTTCCCGATAAGCTACAAGCTTGAAAATTGGAATATACACCTCTATTCTGCATTTCGATTACGTTCCCGTTCTACGCTCCGCTTTAATCGAAGTTGGGTATTCTGCATTACGACGGAATCGTAACTAGAAGAGGAAGAGCAAATGATTTTTCGAAATCAGCTGTTTCTACGGAATGTGTGAACATTGGAACAAAATAAATTAAAGAAAATTTGTAAAAAACACTGAAAAATGTTTATATTTTATTATCCACGCCATTTTGTACAAAAAAAGCAATAGAATATATTGCCGCAATGTTATATTTTTTTGAGTGAAGTGCTTTCATAATTGTATGTGTGTTTTTGTCGTTCTTTTGGCCAATTCCCTGCCTTGGCCACCAAGTTTTGTTAAAAACGGATTCCTGCACGAATATAGTTGACATTTTCTGAATTTTATGGATGCTAATTTCATTGCACTGGCCTAAAATACTTTATGAAGATTTATTTATTCTTCCGCAAGGATTGTTTACGTTTCCGCTTCACCTTCCTCTACTCCGGCAGCTTGCTTTGGCATATAACTGGACCCAACGAACAGACACAAATTATAGCTGTCTGTTATAATGGAATCAATAGCCGCGGCATTATTTGTGGAGTTGGAAAGCAACGCATACGAAAATGGCCAGGCGAGAATGGAAAGGCAAATATTGCGAGATTTGTGTAATCCATTTGAGATGAGTGACGAATTGTAAGAAATTGAACTTAAAAGTGGTAAAGTTTAATGACTTATTTTCTTATTTAGGTTCAAAAAAAACTTTCGACTTAATAAGGATGCTTTCAAGTATGTGTTAGATACTTTTGCGGGGCAAATACGTCCAAGGACTTCGACATCGACATTTGTTTTTGACCTGGAAACATATAAAAAACAGTCATCATCAAGCCTTTTACGTTTCTTAACAAGTTTTACTTACATTTTTGTTAAAATTCTGTTATAAATTAATAAAAAAATAAAAGAAATATTTTTCCGCCAACAAATTTGCAACTTAGAAAAACGGAACTACGATCGAAATGCAGAATACACAAAATCGAACGATTCGAAGTTGGATCGAAAGAGATTGGAACACAGAATACCAAAATTGCAAATCGAAAAATTCCAATCCAAGTCGAAATGCAGAATAGGGCTGATAGTTCAGAACCCGATGACAAATGCAATAATAAGAAAAAAACTCCGATAGGTGGCGCATGGATTGAAATATTTCAAAAAATCGTATTTGCGGTCCGATTTGGTTCATATTTGGAACAAATATTACATACAGTCCGGTAGAAGTGACATCAAAATATTTTGGAGTTCGAGTCAAGTAAAATCTTATGTATTGAGGACTTAGATTGTAACAATTGTCAGGAAAGAATCCTTGTAATAATGAGTTACTAAATGAAACTAAATAGAATGAGAAATAATAGGCAATTAAATAACACTAAAAACTTGAAAATAAAATAATTAAAAAAAAATTTAAGTTAAACGGTTTTATTGAAAACAATACTTACATGAAATAATAATAATACTAAAAGCTAGAAAATAATTAGGTAGGTCCTAGGTACTAGTCATCACACTCCTCATCAAGCTAGGGCGTTGATCAGACAATTAAATAAAAGCGTTGTCGCGTCAAATTTCTATTGATAGTCATATATTTGAACCTTAATAAGGTTATGCTGCGCCTCACATTTTTAGAAATTTCATGCGCCCAACGCTTTTATTTAATTGTCTGATCACACGCCCTAGCTTGATGAGGAGTGGTGGTGACGTATACCTAGGACCTACCTAATTATTTTCTAGCTTTTAGTATTATTATTTATTCATGGAAGTATTGTTTTCAATAAAAACCGTTTAACTTAAACATTTTTTTAAAATTATTTTATTTAAATTTTAAGGAAACTAATTCCTCGGGTACACTTTTGTATTTGTATTTATTAGGCAATTCATCCCTAGCACAACAATTGGCAAAAATTATTTTACAGTGCTAGTCGGTAAAAGGCATAAAATAGGAACAATCGTCCTCACACTAAATCGTAGTTATATTTTTAACAAATAAAAATTACAGAGTTTGAGCAATTTTTTACCAAACCACATTGCTATCAGTCATATGATTGCAACCCTGATAAGTAAACAGGTTTTATGGTTTGATGTTATCATTAATGTGAAGCGAATCATGTATGTATATATATGTATGTATATACATGCATACATAAATTCTATATATATAATATATATAGGACATATATATTTTTAGCCAATTCGATTTTTCACCTTGAGCTAGAAGCGGATAGGAATAATATTTTGGGAGGATTCCCTTGAGCTACAGACAAAAATACCTCGTACGTAGTTGAAAACACCCCAACAATATATTGAATAAGAGGTAAATTCCAATAGGTGGCGCCCGGAGTGATATGCTTAGAAAATTTTGTTACGCAATGGGCTAATATTGTGATCAATTTCAAAGCAACTTTTCATTGAGCTACAAACTTGAAACATTCTACATAGTCATAGGACACCAACAATGCAGCATACGCTAGTTTGGCATTCTGATCGAGATAATTAGAAAATTCAGACAGGTTATTACATTCAGCTATGTGAATGTTGCTGTTTGTAGTAGTTATGTATATATGTTCAGGTCCTTTCCCGGATATACATTCGGTATGCGGAACTTTGGGGTCACCAGAAACCTCGTCTGCTTAAAAAACATGAGACACTGGTAGGTGAGGTTGAAAAATGAGTTGGAGAACCTATAAATTGCGCTGGCAAACCCTTTGAAAGGGTTGCGCTACACAACTTCTTGAAGAATTTTAGACGCCTCTTACAGGCATACCTGCCGCGGGTATATTCTAAGCCCCCTAACCCGCTGGGGGTAACCATTTCAGCTATCAAAGAGGTTTGCTGTTTGTCTTCATAATTTTTAACTTTTGTTGCGATCTAAGGCCTGAGCTCGATTCGAATGGTAACAATCTAAAAATAAATAGGCCGACAAAACAACAATAAAATTGTTGAAACAAATCATTTCTTTCGACAGATGTAGCAGCAATTTTGAAAAATCGATTGGCAAATAAACAGAATAGAAATAGAAACTATGAAGACAAACAAATAACTGCTACACACTACAAAACAAACAAGCAACCCCTATAGAGCGTAGCCTAAACGTTGCCTATGAAGAAATGTACCAGCTTCCGATCTATAGAAATGTGCTATGGCAGTTGTTTTAAAAATCTCCACCCCTACACAAATATACCACTTTTGTTTTTGTTTTGCTTGAAGATTAGACACACCTTCAATATCATAGCACTCCCATATGCCCTCACATACAATTTGGGATTCATATGAAAGTGTCTGAATGTCATATGAAAGTTGCAAAGAAAAAAGCACTTCCATATGATATTCAAATTACACTAACAAATGGCAACAACAATTTTCAAAAATATTGTAGCACTGAGAAAAATTTTAATTTCAAAATTTATTCATTTAGAATACTATCAAAATTCTTTAAAACATTTAAAATAATTTTTTTTTCGATTTAAAAAAGTTTCAGTGTTCAGTCAATATGAAAATTTTGGACAGCCCTGCTTAAATGTTATTTCTTCCATTCTAAATTAAAATTATTTTTAAAAAGAAAAAATATATCATATCAACTATAATGACAAATTTTAATGGTTAAGGGCATGGACTCGATTCGACCACGTGAGCTTACAAATGAAAGGTCGATTAAACAACAATAAAAACTAAAAAATCTATAAAAATAAAATTAATTTTGACATGTTTGTAAGCGAATCACTTTCGAACGGCTCTACGCATAAACTTCGTTCTACTGCGGTTTTCTTATGCTCTACTTGAACTCGGTTTTAGAAAAAAAATTTGTGTTGCCAGATGTTTTTTTGTTTTTTAATGATTGGCACTGCTAAATTTCTTAAAAAAACATAAATAAATTCTAAATGAATAGCCGAAACAATGGGGTTGCTATCTATCTTAGCGTACATTTTGTAGTATTAGCCGTGGTTGCTACAAGTACTTTGCCTTATAGTTAATAAAATCAAATTCTTCGAGGACAAAACTCAAATGTACAGTCAATATCATCGTGTGTTTTTCTATCTGTATGGTTATTTTCAGCTTCTCTTTGAAAGGTCTAGGTTACGGGTTTTTGCAATTCAAGTCCCATTGTACACGTGAAAGAACGAATTTTCGCAGTAATAGGCAGATGAATATTGGTGAGAAGCTTTTCATGGCAGATCATAATATAACTACTTCAAAATCGGAATTAGAAAATGGCCATTTATAAAAATAATAACTAATAGCCAGATAATTGCAAACACTGAATACATGGAAAGTATATGTTTGTCTGTTTGTATGTCGATCTGCTGCCACCTTACATATACTTTCGGCATGTTCTACATTTATGCGCCTTCAAAAAAATAGCTATCTTGCAGCATACATTTAAAAGCAGTTACATTATTTTATCAAAATTGTAATTTACAATTTAATATTGTATAAAAAATTTCACATTTGCGTCATATATTGAGTGAAACCATGTGCCACAATTAATTATTCCTGAAGGGAAGCAGTGTTTTGCTAAACTTTCACAAAAATATTATGTGCAAGTGATAAAATAGTTAAGGTGTGAATACTGCATTAAAATAAAAGAGTTTTACGCCCTGATTCTAGTGGGGTAACAACATTCTTCACCGCGGTAACCAAACCATGTGGCAACTTTTACACCCTTTTGGTATTCTACCGCGAAAGTAGCCGGATAGTTTTTTACCCACAAAAGTAGGTGGTTACATCGAAATAACCACCCAACAGCTGTTGTTTAGAAAAAGGCAAAACTGAAAAATAAAGAATTGTAAGCGCAAATAAGTAAAGATAATAGTAAAAAAGTGTTGCCTCTTGTATAGTATTTGTTTACATTATGTACTTTCACAGAATAAATTACAATATACCTATGAAGAAAACTTATATAATATGCATATACAACATCGTCCCCGTTTATTCGTTAACATCGGATCTACAAGTGAAACATTTTCGTTAAAGCGAACACGGTTGCCACACCATGTTTTCATTTGGGACCAAAATTCATCGAAAAAAAGGACCAAATTTTTTGTTTATTTTTATTAGTATAAAATACAAAATTTTAGGATGTTTCCATATAAAATTTTACTAAACATAGTGAAGACTTTCCTTTTATTCAAGCTGAACAAACAAGTATGTGAATGCAACCAAAAATGGTACTATATTTTGACATAGGATAAGTCTATGTCTTCCACCAACCAAACGTTTGTGAACCTAGTTTTGGTCACAAAAACTCTTGGTTCTAGCATTATGTTGTTGATTGCAATGAAATAAAAATGTATAGTGTATAAAATTATTATTTTGGTTCTATTGAAAGTTTTATTGTATAAATTATTCCAACGACTTCAATGTACAATATATATTTTTCTAATAAATTTTTCACACCTCAAAATTGATAAAAGAAAACAAAATGATATACGATATCCTGAAAATTACAAAGTTTTTCTTGTACAAGTATATAATGCTGTTTACAAGTGCAGTTAGGTTTTAGTAACAAACGGTTAAACAATTTGCGTTCTGGTGCTGCCGAACATATGTATGTGGAAAACTCAGTAAATCATATAAATAAAACTAGGCAATTTGTTAGTGCTATTTTTATAGATGCTTACTTTTTCCCTTAACGTTTAAACTTCATATCAGAGCCTAGATTCAGTAAGTGTGGAGTTTAGATCCCAGGCCTCAGGGGTTCTGCTAGCAGCTACGGAAATAATTTTATACAAAAACAATTCTTCCGAAATCAAATTTCTTTTGCATTTAATTCCTTCTGTCTTCCAGTTAAAAATATTTCTTGTGCCAAGATACTTAGTTTTCAATTACCTTACGTTGCTTAACACCCACAATAGTCCTGGAATTCCTTGAACTCATTCAGCTGGGCGAGAAAGATTTAAATAT
>JARSSU010030881.1:0-27442 GCA_029619165.1 Eurosta solidaginis | reverse complement strand
CGGGTAATCCGCCAAGAGAACGAAAAGAGACAAGAACCGCGCCGTCCATTCCTGATAAAACATGGTGTCTCAGTGAAACAACAGCTTCGGGCACATCAGGGATGAAAGTGCGTTAAGGATAGGACGACGGCCGTGACATGCTAGAGCGCATAAAGGAGCATGGGATGCTGAGAGAGCTGTCGGCGGGACAGGGTAGGCTGTTTGCCCTAAAGAGAGCGGTTGGCTGGTTCCTTTCGTCTGTCTCTCAACATGAGGCTTCCAAAGCGTCATATAAAGCTTTGTCCTATTCTCTCAAAACCACTTTTTCTTTCTTTGCGTGCTGCAAAGTGACGCGGTGTTCCTGTTATTTCATGCTTTCTTAAGCGTTGCATTGAGTCGTCTCTTAAGAAGAGGTTCTAGCTAACTTTCTTGTCTTTCTCCTTTAAGCTGTAAAGTGGCAGTAAACAGGAACAGACCGTGCCCATGGGTGGCCCTGTAGCTCTGTTTGCGTGCTTCGTTATTAGTCGTGTTCCTGTCGTGCGATAGTTACCAAGCGTTGCTCTTCTTTAAATGCTGTTCTGTGTTTGGCTGGCTAGTCTTCTCTTGTGTGTTCCTTGTTTTCTTTTGCTTTCTTCTCTTTTCTGCTCTTTTCTCTCTTTGTGTTTGCTCATTGTCTTTTTCGTGCTGTCTTTCCCATATTCGTTCTTAAGCTACACACAAGCTTTCTTCCTCTCTGGGCTTGTCGTTGACTTACTTCTTCTTCTTTACTCTCGGTTTCTGGCTTTCTAAACTTCTTCTTTCGTTCGGGGTAGTGTTGGTATGTGTGTGGTTGTTCCGTGAGGTTATATGTGATACTGGCGGCTGGGCGCGCGCGTAGTTTGGGTTTTGGGTGGTTGTGGGGAAGTGGTTGCTGTTTTTTTCTTCGTTGATTCTTGTTACCTTGTTTTTTTTTTTTGTGTCCGCTTGTTTTGTTGTGTCGTTTGTTGGACTTTCCGCTCACTCGCCCTGGCATGTTGACCCTCATAAAACACCCATCAAAATGGATACGAACAAAAACCACAGCACCCGTGGGCGGGTCGGCGATGTACGTGCCGTTACTTGGCGTTGGGGACGCTTGAGGAGCTTTGTATTTTTGAGAAGGGGGGACTTGGGTATCACGAGACGTCCGTTGAGCGTGTATGGGCTTCCCATAACCTCTTTATTCTACTACACTTATTTCTGTTAGCATTCCCATTTCTTCACCTTCACATGTTTCCTCCTTTATCTAACACATTCACGCAATTTTATCTTTCTTTGTTTCTGCCCCATTCTTTTTCTCCTAATTACATTATTCCCTTTCTATCCTATATGATGCTCCTCCGTCTCTTCCCCACCCACTCGATCTCCGTCTTCTTACTCTCTTCTCTTCCCTTCACCTATACCCCCCCCCCCTCTCCCTCCACACTTTTCCCCTCGCTACTTCACCTTTATCTTTTCTCCCCTTTCCCTCCACTTTCAGCCCCCTCGAGGTTCTTCCCGCCACGCTTTCTCGCCCTTACCTCTCCTCCCCTGTCCCTCCCACCGTTTCTCCCTCCCCGTGTCTCTCTTTGCTTCCGACTTCTCTTCCCTCCTTTACCCTCCGTTATGCCCTTTCCCTCCCTTCCCTATGTACGCAATTCAACTAACATTCTCCATCTCGAGACACTCAATTCCTTTGCTGTCTTCTTCATCTTTCAATTTCTTTCTAACCTATTTCATCAATCATATTATAAGACAATATTTCCCTTCACCATCACTTTGTCGTGCGTTTTATCCTGGCTAACCTTCTCCCCCACCACGTACTCTTGCCTCTAGGGGCACTTAGTCTCATGCCTGCCTTCCTCTATCTGATCGTTATTATCAAACCCGCTGCTTTGCCCTATCATCTGTCCCTTTCTGTTCTCTATAACCTCCTCTTTCCTGTGCTCCCGCCCGCCTCCGTTTGTGGTTCCTCCTTGTTTGTCCTTGTTCCCGTTTTCACCCTCGTCTTTCCCTCTCCTGCCGTGTCCCTTTACTTCCCCCTTCCCTCTGGTCCATCCTTTTCTCTGTCGACCTCCTCTGTTTCGGCTTTATCCCCCCCCCTCACTCCCCCCCCTCACTTATCCCCTTCTCCTTTTTCCCTCCTCTTTTCACCTATCACGATACCCCTCCTTCCTTTGGTCCCTAACTTCTTCTTACCCCCACTCTTCTCCCTTTGTCTGTCACTCCCCTCCTCCGTTCCCCACACCGTGTTCTTTTCTCAGCCTCTCTTTCCTGTCCCCTCCCTGTTCATTTCTACTCCTACCGTCTTGTGTTTCCTTTCCCCCCCCCCGCCTTCGCCAACCCTTCTCCCCTCTACACGGCCTCCAACGCTACATGTCATCCATCGCTTCCCCCTAGGTTTTCCCCTTCCCCCTACGTACTTCTTTACCTGTTTTCCCCCTTATGCCCTCCCACCTTTCTTTTCCCCCGCGCACACACCAACCTGTTTCCAAGCTTCCTTTTCTTTAGTCCCATCTTTTATCTGTTCTTTCCCCGGTCTTTTCCTCGCTTACTGCGTGACTCCCTACGTCACTTCTTTCGTCAGTGTGATAACAACACCTGGGCACTCTTCATAAACACCCCCCTTGGGTCTCCTCTGCCCTATCCCCTCTTGGCTCATTCTACCCACAAACCACTCTCTTTCACCTTTTCTATCCTAATAAAACGCACCGTGCTGACTCTCCCTTTCCCAATTCTTTACTCCCCCCTTCTATTTCTCACTTCGTTCGCGCAACCGCTTCCCCAAAACTTATAACAATCTCATTGGGTTCGACAATGAAATAACTCTCCTACCATTAATCCTACACAACTCCTTCCTTCTCTTGCCTACCAAAAAGACCCCCCCCTCTTTCTGCGGCGTTCGCCTTGATCTTGTAGGTTTCGTTCAGTCCTCATCCTATGTTGTCATAAATACCTACCTCTCTTCCTACTTTTCCCAAACTTTCCCCTATGACTCTTTTATCCCCTCAAATAATTCTCTTGCTACGTTCTTCGATAACCCGTATAACTCCTACCGTCTAATCTCCCCATCCCAACTCTAAACCCTTCTCTCTTGTGTCCTCCCTGTGCCCTTATTGTTACGCCAAACCAACTGAAACGCCTGCCAAAATTGCTGTCTTTTTTCATTGCATCCTCTCTGCGGGCTCCTTGTATTCTGGGTTTTGGCGTGCGGTTTGTCTGTCGTAGCTGTTCTCGTGCGCTGTTTCGTCGCTGGTGCGGGTGACCGCTTGTGGGGACCCTTCCAACCTCCCTCCTCCCATCGTCCCCCTAGGCTTCTGTGTCTGTGGTGTTTTGGGTTGGATCTCTGCATATAAAAAATCCTCTACTGGTGGGGACTCCCACTCTTCATTCTCTGCCCACTAAAAATCCTGTAAAAAACTTCGATAATACGAAAATGCCCTAAACCTAAAAGCCACTACCTCTTTCGCCCTACAGGAATACGACACTTTACCCCCAAACCTCGGTAAAATCACCCCTCTAACAAATCTCACTCTCCTATTCCAACGTTTTTCTTCCCCCCCCATTTTTTTCTCGCCTTCTTCCCCCCCCTTTTAATACTTATATCCCCCACACTATTTCCCCCCCCCTCCTCTTTTCCCCCTTCTTCTTTTCTTCCTTCCCTCTTATATTCCTTCCGTCATAAAAGAATTCATAACTCCTCCTTGCTTCTTTACCTATCCTTGAAATTCCAAGCCTCCTTACGTTTTCTTCCCTCTTGCCTTGGTTTCGCTCCTTCTCTCCCTGTTTTTTCCCCCTTTCCCCTCCTTCCCCTCTATACTACTCTATCATAATTCCTGTTCCACCTCAATAACTTGCCTTCATCCACCCCTAATATCTTCACACCACCCTTTCTTCCCCTCGCTCCCCTTTCTTCTTTCGTCCCCTCCGCTCCCACGTCCTAACCCCTTTTTTCTCCTTTACCCCCGCTTTTTCTCTCATGTTTATATTTTCCTCCTCCCCCTGTTTCCCTTGTTGTCTTGTTTTCCTCCCCATCCCTTTTTCCTTTTTCCTTTCCCCACCCTTCTTTCTTTTTCTTCCATTCCTGCGTATTTGTCGTTCGCCCACCACACCTTTCTCTCCGCCTACTTTTTTCCTTTTCCCCGCTACCTCTCGGTCCCCCGCTTTTGTACTTTCGCCTCCCTGTTCCGTTGTCCTGAGCGCGCCTCCTTCCCCTCTCTTTCCTTCCCCGGTCACCCCCCTTCCCCCCCCTTCTTTTCCCTCTTTTCCTATCCCTCCTTTCCCCCTTTCCCTTTTTTCCATCCCCCCCTGTCTTCTTCCTTTCCCTATCCTCCCTTTTCTTTCCCCTCCTCTCCCCCCATCTCTACATATTACTAATCACTCTCCTCCCTTTCCTTTTAACTTCCCCTCTTTCCCTCCTGCTCTCTATAATCCCCCTCGTGACCCCCTACTTTCCCCTTCTTCTTTACTCCACCACAACAAACTCTTCACCTTCCCACAACACACCACCCCACCACTTCTTCACCCTTTCCCCCCCCCCACCTTTCCCCTTTCCTCCCTTCCTTTCTCCTCCCCCCCTCTCTTCTTTTTCTCTTCCCTCACGCTCCTTGTCTTATCCCCCCCCTTTCTTCTCCCCCCTTCCCTTTTCCTTCCCTCCCTTTCCTTTTCTCTTCTCCGCTTCCCCCCTTGTCCCACTTTCTTCTAAAATTTTACCCCGTATTATACCATCCTCCCCCTTTCCCCCTTCTCTCCCCCCTCTCTCTATTTATTTTTCCCCCCCTCCCGCCTGTCGCTCTTTGGCCCCTCCCCTTCTCCCCCGCCTCCTTCTTCTCTGCCCTTTTTTTCTTGTTTTCTCGTCCACCCTTCCGTCTTTCTCTTCTCTCTCAACTACTCTTCCTTTTCACCCACTCCACCTCTTCCTTTTTTCCCTCTCCCTTCCTTTTCCTATTATAACTCCTCTCCTTCCTCTTTTTTTTTTCTCTCCTTCCTCATTTCCTCTCTTCTTCCCCTCGCTTTTCTTACCCATATATATTATCCTCTCACACCCCCCTTCTCTAGCACAATCCCTTGATCCACCCAAACCTTTCTTCCTTTCCTCTTTTCTCCCCCCCTGCCGCCTGCTTCGCTTCTTTGGATGCTCCCGCCTTGCCGCCTGTGCTCTTGGTCTTTCTTCTCTCCTCTTATTGTTCGTCTTTTTCTTTTCCCTGTTTGCTCCTCTCTTTTCTGTTTCCGTTTCGTTTTTTTCCGTCTCCCAGCTTCTTCTCGGGTTTGCTCTCTTTGCTCGCTTCTGTTTCGGCTTCCCCTTTTTCGTTCGCTTTCCTACGTTCGCTGTCCCGCGGCACTTTGTCGCTTCTGCCTGTTTCCCTGCTCTTGTTTGTTTGGTTTCCCGCCCCCCCGTGTCGCTTTTTTTCGCTTCACGCTGCGTCTCGCTCTTCTTTCTGCCCCCACCCATCGTTCTTCCCCTTTCGCTGCTCGGCTCGTGTTCACCGTTTTGCCTTCTCGCTCATTGTTCTTTTTTCCTCCCGGTTTTTTCCTTCCAATTTCTTCAATACGAAATTACTAGCTCTTTTACCAACAGCCCCCCTTCCCCTCCTCTCCTCTTTCCTCCCCCCCGATTTTTTCCCTTTCCTTTTACTCCCCTTTTCCCCTTCTTCCCCCTTTTTCAGTCCCCCCTTCTCCCCCTTTTCCTTATTTTCCTGCTTCCCCCTTTTCCCATTCTCTGTTGCTGTTCCTTTTCCCTACCCTCTTTCCCCTCTTTTACCTTTTTCCCTTGTTCTTTTTTACTTCTTCCTCCTCTTTTTTTTTCGTCTGAATTGAAAGTTGTTTGTAAGTCACATACTAACACACACATTTGAAATAACATATAATGACCGTTTGGCTGGAATCCAGCGCTCCTCTCATTCCTTGTCTTAGATCTTCTTCATTGAATCTATGTTCTTTCAAACATAACTTTTCTGAATCGTCCGTTCATTAAAATCCTCCTCTCTGTATATCCTCCCTACAATCTCACTAAATTTCATTTAATATCATACAAGCATAACCCTAAGACTCTCGAATACTGTGTTATAAAACAAAACGAAATCAATCCACTTCTTCTCCTCTAAACAACATTTCCTGTGCCGGTGTCTGGTTGCTACATAATATAGACACTAAATCCCTTTGGGTTGCTATCTGAGCTGCGGGCTGCGTGGTTGGATGGTTTGGTGTCGTAAAACGTGTGTTTCGTTTTTCAGTGGGTAGGTTGACGGGACGGATAATTGTCTGTAAATCGGTTGGTCGTGGCTGGTTCGTGTTGGCTTTCCAAAAACACAATTTTTGTTATATAACTTTGCGTTATCGGGCCCTCATCTTACTCAGCTTCTCAGCTCTTACTCCATTTAAATTGACCTTCTCTCCTTTCTTTCCTTCAATAATTAATATAAATTAAATCAAAAACCAATTCTGGGTTTGGGGCGAGTGGGCGTTGTTGTTCAGTGGTACGGGTGTTTGGGTGGTGTCTGGTGGTTGTAAAACATAAAGCCTCTTGCCGTCCTTTAATAAAAATAAATCCTTCATACAATACGCTTCTAAGTGAACTTCTTTCTTAGTACTCTTCGTTCTCTTCCTGTCTTCTCGTCTTACTCCCAACCATTGAGCTGCCATCTTTTTTGGGTTATTATCTACGCTAACCATTACAATGAGTTGTTGTTTCCCCTTTCAACAACACTCTATTTTTAATTAATAACAATGCCTTTTTAACCTAATGAAACCACTCAATTTAGTCAAAAACACACATTCTTAATCAAACCTTTTCACATAACATCTATCAATCATCTTAAACTTTCACCCCTAAGCTTAACAACATTTCCAAAAATAGATACAAAACTTACTTCCCCCTCACCAACACTGTACTCCTCATTTTCGTAATTAACACCACTACAAACCCCCAGCCCTGGGGGGGAGCCACTGAAAAAGACCCTAATGCATGTGAAACATGGCGTGGTGCTTCAACCGATTTCGACGCTTTTTCACAGAAAACAGTTATCGTATCTACCCCTACCAAATTTCACAAGCTTGGTAAATTTTTTGTTCGCATCTTATGGCATTAAAAGTGCCATAGACAAATTAAATGAGAAATGGCGGAGCCACGCCCATTTTGAAATTTTATTTTATGTTTGTATTTTATTGTTACCATATCTTACTGAGTTTCGAATGTTGCACATAATTTTACTTATATCGGTAAAGATATTAATGTTTTGTTACAAAATTTGACCTTAAAAAAAATTTTTTTTTAAAAAGCGGGGGCGTGGTCGTTCGCCGATTTGGCTAATTTTTTTTAAGCATTAACTACAGTCAATAGAAGTAACAGTTCCTGCCAATAATTTCATCATGTTATCTGCACGACGCCCAATTCACAGCTCTGCAAGACTTTTTAATAACTTCTTTTAAAAGTGGGCGGTGCCACTCACACTGTCAAAATTTTACTAATTTTCTATTCTACGTTCAACGCACCTACAAGTTTCATCGCTTTATATCCGTCCTTCGGCAATGAATTAGCGCACTTTTATTTTTTCTGTTTTTCGAAATTTTTTGATATCGAAAAGTGGGCGTGGTTATAGTCCGGATTCGTTCATCTTTAATGAGCGATCTGTGATAAGTGCCCAGGAACCTACATCAACCATTTCATATATCCAGATTACCCCCAAATTTTTACTCAAGTTTATCGTGTTAACGGACAGAACGGACGGACATGCGGCAATTATTTTTTTCCGATACTGAATGATTTTGATATATGGATTCTATATTTATCTCGATTCCTATATACCTGTTACACCAAAAGTTAATCCAATCAAAGTTTAATATACTCTGGTGAGCTCTGTGCTCAACTGAGTATAATCAAAATTTAAAACATATCCCGATGAGAAACGGAAGAATTATCAAAATAGAAATGTACTGGAATCAGAAAGGAAGATAGAAACAAATAGATGTGTCTGAGGTACTGCCCAATACAAATATGAGATGTAAAAATATTAACTGCATCACCTGATGGAACAAGGAGTAACGCCGATTTATTTAAAAAAGCAAAGCAACGAGCTGTTAAAAAAAACTACAATTTGTGCTGGCTGAGTTATAGCGAAAGCCTTGGTTAGAAAAGAAGAAAACAGCAGTGTAAAATATCAAATGTAATTGAAGACATTAAGAAACTAAAATACTCTATATATACATGCATAATTCTAAAAATCTATTAGATATTTTATTACGTATAATTGATAGTTTTCAATATAGTAAAGAATGCTCCATAGCTACAATAGTGAAATATAAATGTAATGAAATTTTGTTCATAACACTCCCTAATTTTTAATCTTAATAGCTTGTACATGAATTACAAAGCATAAGAGACAAATCAACCTTAATACATTAGTTGCGACAGTCAAAGAGGAAGCAATGGCTCAAACCAAATTCATATAATTAGTTCACTTAGCGAAATTTGGATATATAGTAACGAAAATACATGTATTTTAATATTCCGAAACTACAATGCCTTATTTCGCAAACAGAGAAACTAAGTCGAGCAGAGTAAGTTGCTGTAAGCACATGACCTACTTTATTTTCTTACTCTAGAATCTGAGTATAATAGCTTTTCTAAAAATAAATTACATTCAAATTTGGTTCACACTAACATCCCGTATATAAAAAATTGTGCTCCGCATACGGCGATCTGCCTTGTTATACTTCCCTTGAGAATGAAGTTTTTTGAAATATAAAAGCTCTATTGTTTTGGTGATTTCAATTTATAATTTGATAAATAATAATAATGAAATGTTATTTTTTTTTTATACCTCAAACGTTCTACGTATACGTCTGTAATTGTGCTTGAATAGTTTATGTCAAGAAATGTTTACAAGATAGAAAAATTCCATTGGCAGTATAATTGTGACGTTTTTGTGAATAAGTTTGAGGCTAGATTTATTTCTTTTTTTTGGAAGATGGTTTCAGATCAAGATTTATATACATTGACATAGATATGAACAAAAATTTTATTAAAGATAATTATGTTGTTTGATGGAGGTTTTGACTTTAGTGCCTTTTGAAAATATTGGTGCATTTTCAATGAAATCTCATATTTCTTCTTTTAGTGTTTTATTTTTCTATGTCTCTTTATCAAATTGTATAAAACAATATACAAAAAAATTATACATAAGAGATAAAAATATTATTATAAATTGAAATTGTAATGGCAGTATATGATACATTATGTCGTGGGATTGTATTAGTGACACTGTGTCGACATGTCAAAAATACGATAACCGGGCAGGTTGTTCTACAACTGGATTACGTGGTCATTGGGGAATTATTATGGAAGGGGTAGGATGTCTGAATTGGTAATATTCGATGTATAATTTGACAGTTTAGTATACTTGCTTATGATTATGATCCCATATTAGCAGAATGTAATACCCTAGAAGTTACAAAAGCGATAGATAGTTTAAATGTAAAGTCCGCCAATTGCTCAGATGATATCGCTCAAAATTTTTAAAAAAATATAAAGATGATCTTGCTGATCCGATCAGCAAATTCAAAACGATTGTTTTCGATCAGGCCAGTACCCGAATGAGCTTAAGATTGTCTCAGTGGTTCTGTGCATAAAGGAGAACTAAGGAATTGTGTTGAATCTACTGCCCATAACCAATGCTTAGCTCGATCGTTAAAATTTTTGAAATTATACTACTTAACCGTCTCAAACAATTCTGAACTCAAATAAGATAATTGATAAACCTGATTTGTTCTTTTGTGGAAAAGCCTCAAATACAACTGGCCCGCACTGCACTATCGTGTACAGAATTTTCTATATGAAAACCTCCATACGAAGCAGTTTATGTTCTCTATAGGCAATAGATTTTATCGACAGGTTTTATCGATTCAATCAATTTAGAAATAATGGTTCGGAAAGCTGGCTGATATTAGGGTTTGAAAAGCGATACAAACAGTTACGTCCTTTCTCTATTAGCAATAGATGTTTATCGAAGGCCTTTCGATTCAAGTACACTCTTAGAATAATGGTCGGAACAGCTGGCTGATTAGGGGTGAGAAAGCAAAGAACTAAGAATATTCCGAAACCTGTTTTTAACAAAAAAGAAAACAGTTCGTACAAATGAATGAATATTAAATCTCTACTATGGAATCAACACGGGTGTTCCCGCCAAGGCTCAAAACCTTGCAGCAATATTATTCATAATATACAATACATAACGTAACTAAAAGTAAAACTTAAAAGGTACCCCTCAGTTCTCATGCTTGACTTACGGCACGTCTTATATACTCTGCAGAGGAACTGGTACCAAAGCACAGTGGGCCTCTGCCGTTAAAGTGCATGGCACACCCCACAAAAAAATCATGAAATGCGTTCCGCTAAATTCTAAGACATGTTGCTAATACAGACATTTTCCAGGGATCAAGATATACAACTGTTTTTTAACAAAAATTATAGTTTACCGAGTGGGAGAGCCGCTCAAAAATTGACCAATTTTCACATTGGAAAAATTTGTAAAATTTTTAATTCTTTTGTTGTCATTTAAAATGTTTTTCTGTCGAGTAAATAAGGCGGCCGGTTGTCGTATTTCCTTGTCAAGGCAATTAAGATAATCTTAATTTAGGATTGAAAAAAACACCACTTTTTTCTTTTGTATAAAAACAGTTGGAGGATTAACTGTTTATTTCAAATGCCTTATTTTTTATGCCTTTTTAAACACCTTGATAGAAAAAAACTCGTTAAAATATGTGCTCCGTCAAATTAAACAGATAAGTTATTCTATGAAATATTGCAGTTCCTAAATTCATAGTCTACTGCGTCCCAGCTGCACTTCACTTTTTCCTCAAATACCAAGTTAAAACAAATCTTGGCATAAAATACGCGCCTCGCCTGGTATATTACTTAATTCAGTACGGCCGTAAGGTCAGTTTTGTGTTACATTGGAACTAGTACTTTTTTTTTGGAGCTTTCTTGGCCGGCTTTCCTTTTAAATAACAAACAAATGTTTACTTCTTCCACTCCTACGCGTGTTCGACGCTGTAATTGCGTCCCTTCCTCAGGGATTTTCTATTCGAATGTTACTACAACAAATAAACGCAACCTACAGCCTTTAAGAAATCAATATTCGTTGGTGTGACTAAAATTTACGCTCTTTAGTCCCTTAACAAACGTACTCCTCAGTATCTTGTAAAAACTAGCAAGAATAGATTGGTCAAACCAGTTACTATCTTTTTTGCGTCTTTACTTAATGGGCACACAATAATTTGTTCCAAGACACTTTGTATGAAAATTATGAATTCATTGTCTCAGGCCACCAATCCAAAGCGTTAGCCTTCTAAAGGCACAAAAGAAATTCTGTATGAAAGCATTAACTGGACAAATAAATTCCCGGCACATCAAGTGCAAACCCAAACTTTGACGAGATCTCGTGCACACACTCGTACTACAAGCACTCTACCCTGACTGTGTGTGTTATGACATAACAAGAACCAACTCATGAATTCTACATCCCTCCCTGATTGTCCAATAGGTTTATACTTAATACGCAATGGGGTAATATATCAATTCCCGCACCTCTTGCCTCCAAAATAGTCTACGAAAAAACCGTTACTCCAACCCCTGCACATTTAATAAGACTGGACGTACAGAAACCAAAAAAGTACAGTACCAAACGCACCCAACTTAAAACCAGCAATGATGCCGAAGTCACACAGCAATATGGGTGTGTCTATGACTAATGTAACGATATCCGCCCTTAACACAACAAGCGGTAAATCCACGCAACATGTCGGATTTCAACAAATACATAAACCTAAGTTAATAGATAGCCCACCCAAGAAAACGAATAAAATTGTTCTTTGGGCAAGTGTAACGCCTAAGACAATAACACAACCGGGTAGACATCCTATCCCACATCCAATACCCCAACTCGCATGCCGATATATCTAGTCGGCATCTAAACGAATAGCAGACAAAAGGCGCAACAGAACCAGTAAAATTCTCGCGCATTATATAAGCAGATATTCAAGCAAGACAAAAACTGTAAGAAAGACCTCAATAAATCGTATGTCCCAAAACGTGAGCCACATACCCAAGACCGCACCTCACAGAAAGCACAATGATACAGCTCCACCCCAGAAATAATTTGTGTTGAGACAAATCAACAAACAAAATAGTGATAAATTAATAACTTGAATCAAATGCTATACCAGCCCCGCCACACAATAACTAGTGATGCAAAGCTGGAGCTAGTCTTTTTTTTTTAACATGCTCAGGCTGCCACACAGCCCGCACGGCTCTTACTGGACTTACCGTGAAAGTGTGCATCAATGAGAACATGAACAACACCACTGTCGGTGCCCAATTCCTGTCACATTGCCTCGATTAAATGGTTTCCACTGCGTCGAGAACTTGATCCATTGATTCGTAAGAAGGAAAAACTTCAAGTTACGATAAAACACCATAAAGTATTCCACGTTCCTACCGAAAAATTCAAATCAATTAAAAATATTCAGAATCACATTATAAGAACCAAATAAACGCCTGCTACCACCGTTGCAACGCTTGCGAAGGCCACAAACATACCTCTTCAGAATAATGTCACCTAGACACAACGTCGGTCATAACAACATCATGATTTAATGAATATACCCCCATAGCCTAACTACCCTCCAAAGGGTTCAGCACAATTAATCGCAAAACATATAGGTCGCAACTACTGACCAGTCATGACTACCCACAAACAAATTACACTAAACAAAACCCAACATTCCTTCAATATTACTAGCAGATTCTCCTGCCCTAGAAGAGATAAAAAACCTCACGTCATTAGTAATATAACAGACAACCATACAAATAAATGTACTCAACAGCCCAAGTTTAATGTATTGCCAAGATGGCAAATAATTCCGATCAATGATCAACCACAACAAAATCGAGGTCTAAGTATCAATAAGGTTCTCGACAAAATTACATTCTGAACAAAGACCAAGGCAATCAGTTGAGCTAATATCCCAAAGACCACTAAATGTCAATAATATACAACATACTAACCACATATTCGTTAGTGGAACATCATTTATGTCCCGCTATTGTTATAGGAAGGACACACACAGAACTTCAGAACGAAATCTGCTACAAAAACAACATTATTCAACGAGCCCTAAATCCACAAAAAAAATTTAAAAAATTTATGCTCACGAGAAAACGCGGCACAAAAACATCCACCGAAAATGTATGAGCTTATTTCTGCGGATACTTGCGGAAGCGCTATCACGCAAACATCCCCGTCATTGAAGCAACGTAACAACGGATTTATGTGGCTACAAACAAGACCAACAGGCCTTATGCCAGAAGAATTCCAGAATCTATAGTTTATTATTGTATATTCATTTACCCAATACAAACACCCCACCGCATGACTCTCATCGGGCACTAAACATAAGAAAGCTACATTAGATGCCACATATACAATGCTTTTTGATCTTAACCAAATAATTCACTCCTTGCGTAGATTATCGCCCAAAATTGGGAGCAGGCCGAAGCCTACGCTCCATAGAAAATCTCAAGGTAGAACTAAGAACAATCGTGAATTCTTCAGATCAACATCGCTTCTAAACAAGTGATATCCAGAATATATCAAATAATACAAATCCGTTTCCACCTACAATATAACCGCACTGCCGCATGAACCCAAAATGCTTAAAAGCCAACCAACGAGCAACAGCATACCGCACAACCTCCCCCCTAACAAAATGGGAAAAGAGAAAACCCATAGAAAATACACTCACATACACCCTGCGTTCACCGAACAAATACACGCACTCAACAAGCACCTAACTGTGACCAAACACAATACATTACCATCAACATGATTAACGCCTAACCACCGAATAAAGCCATTACCGGCTACACTCAAAACCCTAATTCGCACATCAAAGTAGGCCAAATCATAAGGCACAAATCTCCACAACCTAGCACCGCCCAAGAGATCAGCAAATCAATCTTAATAAAGGAGCAACTCAATACCGAATCTAACGTGAAGTCTACGAACTCATACACAGCTGTTAGGGGTAGAAGAAAGATAGGGGAGCAAACCTTTTTGTGCGGGGAGGACTAACATACCTATGCATGGACAAAAACTACACAGGATGCCGGTCCAACGCAACCTAAGATATCTTGATATGGCGCATTCACCCCTAAGAGATGAATAGAGACGACGAAAAACACTACAATACCAACTTAAAACAACTCAAATCTACCCACCTCTGTCCTATGCATGCAGCTAATGTCCCTCAATACACAGTGTATGTGCACACTGCTACACCGCTGAACAAAGTTTTAAACAAATGAACTAAATGCAAAAGTGATTTTTATGCGAGGCACACGTGGAAAACTTAACCAAAACAACTAATACACGGACAAGTTAAGGTTATGAACGGGTTTCTGCATACACGGTAAGCTTAGCCGTGCTATTACAAATACAAATAATATTTATTACGCACAAATAACTCGTAATTTACTCGTGAGACGACAAGTCGTAGACAGCATTACACAATTGCGCCGTTCTTCACTGATTCTCTAAGACTAGAGCCAACTTCAATACAATTATAACAATAGTAGTATTATAGTCTTATATAATTAGAAGGGAATTATGTACCGACTTGTGGGTTGCTGACCATGCTCTACGGCTATTACTCTACCTAGTGGGAATAAGGTACAATGAATACTTTATAACTTCAGAGACTTTCGAAGCAATACTCAACAAAATAGTCGTGTGTGGCATTGAGAACATGTGAGCACCAGCAAGAAAATACAGTAATAAGATCGCGCCACATAGTGCTATCGTCTCCACAAAGAAACACGCGCGTAGGAGTAACAGCAGCTCGGTATGATACAGAGAAGACTAAAAAGTGTGTCCCTAAAATGCAATCCGTTAATATTCGGATAGACAGTCTCAGCGGATTCGTCGAGTGTGATAAATAAATAGAAAGCCATGCAACAGGGAAGGTACTGCAAACATGCATGCATGCGAGCAAGAAAAAAGCGCCGGACGGACAAAGAGTTAGAAAGAAGTCAAGAACCTTGGTGTAATTATGAAAAGGATGTTATAAGCAGTGGAGCACGAACCGTATCACTCAGACTAAAAGCCTCTCCAATAAAAACTATCTACAAGTAAACATATACTTAAAAAACTTAACCTAATTATATAAAAAAACCTTGGCTGCTACCCACAATATCACCAATATATATAATAGTGATGAACAAAAATTATTTGTTAAACATAAAATAAAACACATTTCTTCATTTTAGTATTAACCCTAATTTAAGTCATAACCTTCGCACATTCATTTTATAAAATATTGAGTACAAGTCATTCAATCAATAGCTCATCCTATCCTATGTTCATAGCACATTCTTCATAAATAACGAATGTTTACTAGATGGTTATCAGTATTAATTACTATCCACTAAGTATAACTTCGTCAAAGTGAGTTTACACAATAAACAATTGTATTATAAAGTGTATCTATAGTATTATGTGAATGACCTAACCTAAAATAACATAACAAGACTCATCACCTGTGTTTCAAAAAACATATTTCTGATCGAGCCAATACACTACGTGAAAGCATCCCATCTCTGTATATCATACTTGTAATCGATTAAAACTCAGAATACTCGTTATCTAGAGCTGGTGCTTTCTTAACACTACTACAACAAGTACACAAGAACTGACCTCCTCAATCACGCATTAATGAACGGGCTCAATTAATACTGAGTAGTGCAATCTAACCTAAGCGTTGAGTGAAACACCAATCAATTAACCGCAACAGCGAAGTGCCATAGGAGTCAAGAACCTAAAGTTTGGGAGTAATATTATAAATGCCAATAATTACAATTCATGATACGAAAGAATACATGAAGGATCCCGTCCGTGCAGATACAACCAATTCAAAACTCGCTCTAAGTCAAACATGATAATATCTGAGCTTGCACTGTACAGTAGACACAAAACCTATATTTCAGTATTTGTGATACGAAGAAAACTCCCTAGCCAGGCCGGATCCAACCTAATCCCAACATCAGAGGATAGCACCCCGACACAACCACTCATATAGAAGAAGCATTTCTACCGAACCTACACAAGGGACAACCGAGCTGAAGACTGTCCGGACATGCCATGCCAAGAAGACGGGGGACTATGGCCCAAAGTGGACTCATCTTGCGAGAGGCACTGTGGCTATTAAATATGATCCATACAAGAACGACGAGAAAACCCGTAGAAGTTCTCATAGGTATAGCCAGTCGACAGGACTGCGAATGACTTAGGTATGATTCAAAACAAACCAGCTCATTCCCCGACCCACCACACACCCAGAGGCGTTGACCATCAGACGAGATACGCACTACACCGCCAGATTATCTTTTCGGCGAGCCTGTTTACGTCAGCAAAATGTGGACCTTCGTGCTTCTAGACGTAAAGTCAAAATAATATATCATACTTATCATTATTAAACCAAACGTAACTGCGCCGAATGTTTCCCTCATCCCCTCTAATACGATATCGAAAAAAATTAGTTCAAGCAAGAGACAAGACAAGCAAGTTTACCTTCTGTCCGTCTCCCACGAATACCCGAATGTATCCAGCTTAAATTGAGACTCACCAACAACTTAGTGTGGATCACTACTGTCCTATAAAGCACAACTCAACACATATTCAAAGCTTTGTAGCTGCACCTGAAAAGACAGATGTGAACATCCACTGCACGAAAGTGTGAAGCTATGCACCAAGCTTGACATAACTAAGTGGATGCTAGTGATGGCTTCATAAAGACAAAAGCGCATATCTAAAACAAAAAGATAACTCCAACAAATGTCCGCAAGAAACGAGAATTGAACACAATTACAGATAACTAATATGTATATTAGCGCTTTGCTTAGGTTACTACTTACTACTGAACTGAAATAGCTTCAGCCAATATCTGGAGAATGACACGGCCACACGCTCCCAGGCATTTCACTCCAAACCTCACAGTTTATCTAATATAGGTGCCGACCCCGTGACATATTTGTCTACAATTTTACATTCCAAAAGAATGAAAAGATGCACTAGCAGTATCGGAATCGTTTGCCACACATAAAGGTCTAACACATGTGTGTATCGCTATGTGTACTAAGTTCAACCAAACAAAACATCACCCCAAATTGCCTAAGGATCTTAGTAAGTCAAACAACTATCTTACATAATATGAACGACCTGGAACCGGATGCAGAAAGGTCCGGCTTCTCGGTGTAAACAAGACTACGCATGGGCATGATAGGTGGGGTTGCATTAGGACATAGGAACTCCTGAGGAGGAAATGTGTGCTAGGTTAACAATGAAAGGGAAAATAAAGAAGGGTACGTAAGGGAGCGCAGAAATAAAGGAACGAGGAGGGACCAAGGGAGTAAGGGTGGATTGTCACAGTGGACAATGTCATAGATAAAAATATAATGAATATATAGGAAAGAGGAATGACAATAGCACACATACGCAGCGATTTTCTTCTTAATCATACACATGGCGATGTGAAATAGTTCGTGAAACTAAGACTCTATAATGTTAAGCACCTCATGCCAATAACACGAATGAATCTTTCCATGTTGAGGTTGTAGAAAAATCGCTATGTGTATCGATAATAAGGCGAACATCTATCAGCGTTAAAATATCATCATAATTATGATGGTTGTTGCTGAATACTGCACTGTAATAACTTAACTAACTAAATTGACAGAATGATCTATGGAATATAATAGCCTCTAGGGCATAATTCTGTCATTTGACTGACGTGAGCTTGCAGACCACTTACTCTAACATTGCAGTATAAGTAACAGTGTTATATGTAATGCTGCCTTCGTTATGTCGCACATGACACCAGAGTCATATAACAGTGGAACGCGACATGTGAAGTGTGGTGCCAAAAAACGGAGAAAGTCCATATTTACAGTCTACGACAGCAATACAAACATGGTTAAGGTAGGTAACCAAAACAAGGATAACAGAAAAATTAATTCTGGGATGCCATTCTATAAAAATTGCGGCCATTAGAGGTTGACCATGTCCCAAAGTATGGGATACGGCAATGTAAAACAACCCAAAACAACAAAAAATAGGCATGGTTATACTCCTTCACGAGATTTATTTCATGAAAACCATGAGTTGACTAGCGCTCCGCTCATAAACAGAGAGTTGATAGAGCTAATAATTGATGAAATAGACACTTGAGAGAGGATCATCCACTTCTAAACCATCATATTAATAATACAACTGCCATGCTAACTCACTAAGTTTTACCTGGACCGCCCAATACTATCTTTTGGAGAGATATATGCATCGTGCTAAACACAACTCAACAATTGAGTTGCTCAACAATTTGCCAACAAGTTATTCCCGAGACATAACCCTTACACACACGATAATGCGCAAGTCAATTAATTACTGTAGCCACTATGGAAAGTGCTTTAACACTAGAGTACCAGTTCCTCTCTAGCTCAATTAGGAAACTAATTGTCTCGAAATAGAAGCCGCATCAACGCCAATCTTAACCGAAGATCAATGCGAGCGCGTGATAACAAGAAACGATACTTGTGAATATTGTATTGCAGACCAACACTGTCAATCAGTATCAACCGACATTCAGACATAACGAGACACAGACCATTTTATTCCCAACATGTCTAGAACTAAGATCCTCGTCCTCTTCCTGTATTATCAAGGTCCAAGTATACAATCTACTGATGTACTGTAACGCATAGCCAAAGAACGATCTTTATACATGATGACGTACATAAGACTCAAAGTTGGTTTGCTCTTGTGTTGAAATAATCAATTAGTTCCACTCTGTGCGGACAGTAATGACCTATGTACAAATACAGACTCGTAATTCAAGGTTATCTCCTCTCTACTGTACCTATATCCACAACCAATATGAAAACACATGAAGTATAGTTAACAAATAAATCCCAATTTCTAGTTACTGTTATTGAACAATATTACTTTTACATGTAACTACAGACTCTCTTTTTATTTAACACGCTATTGAGCATTAGATTGCTTACCTCGGGCTTGCGTGCTTGCGCGACTTCAATCAAATAAACCCCGTTATGAGCGCAGAACTAGTTTTCCAAAAACACATCCGAAAATATGAAGTCGTACGTAACAAACAAGGCGTTTCGAAAAGGTTTCGCTACACCAACAAAAACCACATACAGAAACGTATATACGTCATTCGTCCTTATCTCATGAAACCCCGGAATAAGTAAAACTACCACATAACAAAACCAAGTACAACAGGAACTATATTGTACAAACCAGACACTATCCCGAGAAAAGTCGCTGACGTCACACAGTGTGTTCGTATAATCAGGTTCGTACAAAGGGTTTCGTGTCTACACTCGCACACGGGCCAAATACTAATACAACAATTGGGATCTCTATCATAGAACAATGCGCGTGTGCGGAGCCCCAATACATTATCACGTTTCACACACAAAATTCAGAGATATTAGTGTTAGCCTAAATCAACGAACAGCTATGTACGAGCAGAAAAAGACAAATTATCAATTATTTTCATTTAGGACATTGATATCTCAATTGCCTTGTAACGTTGGAGTATCCCGTATCCATTATCGCCCGTCTTTGTCTCGGGTAGACAGTCTATTTTTACAATGCGCAGCGCATAGTGCGACTACCATTCCTCACTTCGCTCCGAAACCATCGAAATCTAAAACTTAGAAGAGCTTTTCCGTTGAGTTTTCACGAGTACAGTCATTCGTGCTTTCTGATATCAGATCATTCAATGGGCCAGCGTCTACGACCACACACAGATATAAAAAAGCCGCACTGTGCGTTTTTTTAGCCGCAAACAGAACACGCAAACACACCGCTCGCGCTTTTTTGCCCCCTAATCCGCACAAATACACGTAACACGAACACTCTCACATCCGGGGGGGGGGTAGGGGGAACATTCCCGTTATGTACATGTTTCTTGCGGCACTTTTACTCGATACGTGTTATGGTGGTTTGCGTTTGCCCAAGTTCGCCCACAACCATTGTTACAGCTCCAAAAACGCAAAAGCATATATTTTAATTTTGGACAAGAACATTTCTGCGTGCTGACAACACTAGTTCGCGGGTATGACTGGTACGAAATAGCATTCATAGTCGTGTGTGTAATTTCTGACGGTAACAGACGATGCGCGGAAAAGTCAAATGGACAATAATAAAATTTCGTGCATGATGACACATTTTATTGAAAGTGTATACCAACTCATTTCTCTTAGCACTACATTGTGGCAAGTAAACAAGCACAAGACCATGTATTGACACGAGTCGTAAAACTTAACAAAGATACATATAATGCTTATGCGCACTATTTATCGAAACAATTAAAAGAGAGTAACTCCTGATGCAAAATGTACAGTTATAAAACTTAGAATACAATTCAGTTTGCGTGGCGTGATAATCTGGCTGTCAGTGAAAGACTTAGAAGATCTCCTCAAACAGCTATAATTGCCACTAGCCGAAAAGCGTACGAAAACGTTAATGCTGCAGCTTGAGGGCGGCTGAATGAGGGGGTATCTACTACTGATTCTCATTTACTTCGCTAATCCCGTTTCGTTTAGTGGAGTTCTCTACAGAATTGTTTTGTAAAAAGTTGGTCTACATTGTTGCCCCTTCGCTCCGATAACGCAACGTATTCTTTTATAATCACATTTTGTAGTGACCTTTACATTACCACTTCTACTAATAAGCGACACACTTTTTTGTCCAAGAAACTGCTCCGTGATTTTTTTTTCACAAACCATTCTAGTATGACGAACCACATAATTTTTCTTTTTTTTGTGTGTACTGTCTATTCTCCCTTTTTTTGCATTACTCTTAATTTATGCAAAGACGAGCAATATTGCTGCAGTCAGCCAAGCGTGGGGCCACTCATATTTTCCTACTTACCAACTAATTTATCGAAGAAAGAGGAAGTTTGTAGAACACCCCTCAGTGAGGCTAAAGCCCCGAGCGTGACGTCTTGACTCTAATAGAAACAGACTAAGACTAAGTTCCGTATTGGGTCTTACAATTAGATAACCCTAATTACCGGACAAGGTGCCCCCAAAAACGATAGGATGTCTGCTATAGAATGAGCATTGTAATACCTGTTTGTTACAGTGACCTAAGCTGCTGGGAACACGTGTCACCAGAAAGTGCTCATCTGCGTTTCTATCTCCATCCTCGTCCCTACAGCTCAGGCGAGCAGAAGCTCATTTAGTCTCTCAAGGCCCAACTAATAGTCGCACCCGTGATGTGCCCCTCACTGAACAGACGTTCGCCAGTCTGTTCAAGAACGGCTCACTAGTGTGTCTTAGTACAGAATGATACGGTTATGTAACATATCATCAACACACGCGTGATCGGGGGTGCGATTCCTTCCTTTTCAATCGCCATTGCATTCAGGCTCCAGATTCTCTTGCTCTTGCGAATAGCAGATATACTCACCTTGTAAAGGGTAATCACTCTCCCCATCCCATGTGCTGCTTTAGTCTCATGGATTCCTGCTCGAAAAGAGAATCCGCAGTGGTTAATGTGAAAGGTACGTTATACTGATGAGGAGCGGACTAGGCGCCAATCCACGGAGGGTGTTGGTTTCATAATGCCCCAAGTTGCGTAGCCCTTCCCCGTCATGCTAGCCTCATCCTGCTCGGCAGTTTCCTGAGCACTAAGTAACCCACTCCGTGTGACCAGGCAAACACCATCCATCGATATACGACTAGTGTACCATAATTTTCCATCGCTGACCATACGTTTGTTAGAGGGATTTCTCTGTCCACTTCAATGCCACTCCTGAACGAGGTCTCACGGCACTTTGCTAGGGGAGCTTTCACTGGCAGCGTTGCCTGTCAGATAAAAAGTGTATGATGCAGGTTATCAGATCGGCGGGCTGCTTCCTAGAATACTATGTAAGTTCAGTCTCTGATTAAAACACTGAATAATCGATATGTCAGGTCCAGGCCGAAAGGACAGCTCACGTGCCGTTAATATGAGCCTTCTTCCTGAGAATATCACCCGCTGTCCGAAATCCTGTTAGCATTTAGCATTAGCTCTCTAAAGCCCCTACTGTCAAAAACCGGTAATCTCTTTCGGTGAAGACTACCCGAGCTTCCCACGCACGCAATTTGACCCAACATCGTTCCTCATCGGGGATCCTAACTTCTGGGGGACAGAATTTTGTTTCTGTCCCAAGCAAGGCGGGCGTATGGTTGTAGTGTCGTCCAAATTTCTAGCAAGGGTTTCAGGGAACATGCTACTATGGTCAGGTCCAGGGTGTTGACCAAACCATGAGCACAAATCTCCCCTAATCCAGCCTGTTTATCTAATATGTCGTTGAGCCTCGCCGTACGGTGTGCGTGAGGCAACAGTACTCATATCAACTATATAGATCAGCTCTGGGGCTGACAGGATAAATACTGGCTATACTCAAGAGAGCTTTTGTTTGGTTGAGTTGAACATCGGCGACACGGAGGACACAACCGCATAGGTGAGAGCTCTATTGCCGTCCACCCTCATGCACTCTCGTTACTGTACTCCCTGTTAGTACTATTCGATATCGTGAGTGCGTCCCACCCCCAATAACCAGTGCACGGCAGTAAGACAGTCAATTTTGAGTTGCTTCAACAAGCACTCGTCCGGTATAAAAGAATCCCCAAATATTAAGGACCCATGCGTGGCTGCGGAGACACCCCACCTTTTTTTCACGAGTGCCGACTTACCAACGCGTAGAGATCCATTTGGCATGGCATTTCCTGGAATCGATTTGCCTCGCACACATTTGCGCTTACCGTCGAACGGCTTCCTGTCTTAATAATAACAGTCCTGAGATAAATTTAACCTCGGTAGATGAGGTTTGCATTACGGACATTCTCCCGTTAGGATTGTGAGGGTATGTCTTAAAGCCTCGGTTATACTGCCGTTCTCGCGAGGTAAGAAAGCACCATCTCAGTTCAGTTTTTCATCTTGCTAGATCGCTGGACGCTACCGGCAGTCCATAGAACCCTGTTTTCGTAGATTTAATAGACGCATTTTTTCAGGAGTTTACGCCCAGGCACATCGGTAAGGTGTTTTGTCTCGTGTAACTGATCACAGACCTATGTCGCTCGGCGATATGCCTCGACCTTGGGCCCGGGACACGCTGTGCTGCTAGTAGAGACCTAAACTACTGAAGCGACGGTCACCAGATCTAGATTTCCATAGTGAGGAGAAAGAAGACTCTGCTCCCCTCTGGGGGGTCCTAATGTCGCGGTATCATCCCTTAATTTAAAAAACCTCGGTGCAAGCTGGTTCCCAACGATCAAGGCCATGGTACTCAATGTATTGCTCTCTTTAGAAGAAGCAGCCTCGATCCAAACGAATTTCAACAAAATCACTACTCATCACAACCTAAGATGAAGCAGTAATATTTTGTGCAAACCAAGTCTGCTGGGACAGAACGGTTTGTTGACCATTCGAAAGGACTCTATCTCTACTCTCCGAGAATACAACGCGATTCCCCTCACGACGATAAAATTCATATTCAAAGGCAAGACCTGAAGCTTCCTCTACAAATCTTAAGTACGTGCACTAGCTGAATATGAGCATCTCTCTTCCATTCTACCCGTATATCCTGCCACTACGTTAGGATAGGCCCGGTTATATCTGGTGTTGAATTGGAGATTCTGTGATTCAAACATCGATCGCACAACAACAACAAAACCATCATAGTCCTCCAGGAGGAGGGAGCAGTGCAATGAGAATAAAGAGAAAGCATGCACTCCAGGAATTCTGCCAATCAACCAATATACAGCCTACTCTAAGAAGGCGAACGAGCACGTATTAGAAGCACAAGCTCTACCATGCATATCACTACTATAGAGATATAGAAGGCGGTCCTTTTGCCTTTAATAGAATTATACCGACTGGGTATCTTTCTCGACAATAGAAAGAGCCGTCAACAAAATCGCGTTTCTCTACCTATCCAGCGGTCAGAAAAATCTCTCACTTCACTAATGTTGTAAATGCGTCCCCTTCTTCGTGTGAAATCCCGTAACGCGACTTTTATCCCTATTCTCCAAAGAAGAGAAATCTATATCTCACTATGAGCTGTGGCCGACTCCCCTGTTTCATAATCACGTGTATATCAAGCCCTGACAGTCGGATACGCCTCGAGGTGATGCGTTTTCTTTCTACTTCTCTCTCTGACTATGGTACCTGACTCGTGTGAACCGCATTCTTCGTGTTATCTATATGCTAAGAGCCTCGAACATGCACATGCCAAGTGCAGATGCATATCTGCCGACACGACATAGCCTTCGAACAGTTACCGGCAACACATCTCCCGTGCTTGGCGTGACTCAACTGAAAACAATGCTCTTAAATCTCACTCGAACCACTATGGTGTCTCATGTTGAATTATGCGGACATTCACAGCAGTCCACGCCTGTTACGAAAATAACTGAGATGCGGTGCCTTCTTGTTACACGCACATACGTGCTCAGCTAACTACCTGGTAATTTACTACCCTCTAACACTCCTACACTCAAACCGGGAACGTGACAAATCAAACCTCTACCGAGGTCTAAATCATCTCGGAGTGTATCTCTCGACAGGAAGCCTGTCGACTTGTATAAGCCGACAAAATGTTGTAGGCACGCTACATACCATACAGGCAAGCACAATGGCTAGCCATCTTTACGCTTGTACTTCCGGTCACATCTGGAAAAAGGTTGGGTCTCAGCCCGCGCCAAGCCATAAGTCCAACCCATCTAACTAAGCATTTGGAATATATACAGTCGTAGTAGGTCAGTGGTGTGTAGTAACGCGCCATAGCCTTACCTCTACGCCGTCACCCTTGATGGTGGACCCAGTGCACATCGATATCGAATTCTAACAGGCAGTACAAGATAAACGAGAGTTCAGGACGAATGGCAGGATCATGACCTCAACACATCCCGTGCCCTTTCCAAAACACTCACTAACTTCGCTCCCAAAGTCTCTTGATAAACCCGTACCATATTAATTCCGTCACCCAACTGATCTATATGGTAATACTCGTTAGTCCTTCCTAATCACACGACGGCGTAGGTCTCAACGCTATGAGCAACTCATTGAGGTGAGTTGCAGGTTTGGATCACATAACGACCGGATCCACTGACAACGCAGACGTCTCCTGTAATACCTTTCTTGAAATATATGGACCCATCACAACATCGCCACCCGTTGCCTTGGGACAACAAGTTTTCCCCACAAGATACTCCCCAGATGTAGGAACGATTTTGGCAGAACTGCGGCATGGAGTCTTCGGGATCATACACTACAGTTCCTACCTTTTTTAAAAGCTAGGACTCTTTAAACAACACTCCACATAACAGATATCACGAGACAGCGGGATGACTATTCTACGGTAGGAAAGCTCAATCTAAGGCGATAGGCTTTCTGTGCCTACCTTAGATCATTTCACCAGATGTTTCTATACAGGCTAAGCTTCACTATGCTATCATCAATGTAACCTGCACCACGACTGCGATCTTGCTCACCCTAACACCTGACTATTTCAATTATTCCTCTTGAACAAGCCAAGCTGCCATAAAACTCCCTGAAATGCAGTCAACCCCTAACTCGTCACTAGTGTGGCGTCCAACTTGTGCAGTGCAGAGAAACCCTTCAACCAAGCTAGGCTTGTAAAACTATTGTAAAGCCTAGCAACATATGAGTTTCCATGGCCACATAGTTAACTAATCCCCTCAGAAACTAGGCGCTGCGGATGAGCTCGACTAGGACGAAGGCGACAACAACTTGCTGATAAACAAACTAACCTTCCGTCGCTCTGATTCTGGGACAAGTGACCCTCCTCATAAATACTTTCAAATACCGAACCCTGCGAATCTCATCCTTTGTCACACGGATCACCGCACAACGCCAGAATGGGACGAGGGAACACCTACATGTAATTAATATCAAAGTAAAATCGGCCTAGCGGCTGGATGAGAATTAAGACTCGCGAATTCTGTGATATTGCTGTGAAAATCCGTCGTGCTCTCTAAGATCCACTAGGGGCCTCTCTACATGGTGTTCACCTCGTCTCATGGACATCTATTTCATCGTGCCTATATTGTTACCATCTCGCATGACAAAGGGAAACTTCCTGCCCGGCAAAGCTGTAGGATCGTGTACGCAGATAGAAGAAAGACCGTTTGAGTCACTTTCTCTCAGTACGTGTCCACCTGTGTCCTCCCGCACCTGTCAACGAAAAACCACGGTAGACCAATTGCCCAAACTGTCCACAGACGCTTCGTTTCTTATGGGTGCCCATCTGCGGAATCTTGTTATAGCTAATAAGCTCCAACGATACATCTCTCGCGTCTTACATTTTCAGGCAACCGCGCTGTTTAAGCCTCACTCGGAGGTTCGGAAACTCTCCTCTTCTTCGAATTAGGGTAATATAGGAAATTACAGGGAGGTGGGTCCGAATCCGCCACTACCCCCCGCGTGTGCCTCGCGAGCTGGCATCTATTAGCATAACGCTTGCGTGTGTTGCAAATTAAGATTAAAAAACAAATGGCAGCAAATAATATCGCGCAAAAAACGATTGTGGTCTGCTATAGATCAATGTGTTTAAAACGAAGCAGTCATTGAGACAAAAGTGCGCTTAATTATAGAACTTTGGAATCCACGTCAACACAAATGATTCTAACAAAACAAATTACCGTCCGTGTGTACATGAGCAAGATACACCATATTGATCCAACTTTTACAAACATTTTGTCACTCATACGATCAACGGATCACCAATAAATTGTAAAGAGAAAGCCGATATCCGCTCCAATCCTCCACACCGTGGTGCCTTGCCTAATTAAACTATGCCGCTTCTGCGACTAGTGGCCAATAGCTTTTGAAACCTTAAATAGTTTTTCGCGCCACACATTACGTCTCGCAAACTACCTTTACTTTCAATAGATTTCACTTAACTGTAATCACATTTGTCGTGGCATACTGGAACTACTCTCCTTACTACATTGATTTCGATAAAAGTCGTGCACTAACTCCCAATTATTGACTTTTTTACATTCTTTACCAACTAGCTTCCCGCTGTTGTACCGTATTGCCAACTCACAGTGCAGGAGCAAAGATCTTATCCAATTTCTAATAAGTCCCTTCGATGAACATTTTTTATTAGTCCTATCCTTCTACTATTTCCGTTGCTGCACTCTGTATCCGACTTCAGAAAAATTACCTACGATATATGAGGCTAATTCTCCCGCCATCACCACCCACCTCACGATACAGTAAGTATTGCCTGCTCGCACAATGTGTCGCCTCAATAAACTTAAAATCTATTTGTTTTTGGCGACAGTTGGCGGCGTAACTGGTCAAACCCAACACCATGA
>JARSSU010030880.1:0-37211 GCA_029619165.1 Eurosta solidaginis | reverse complement strand
ACAAAACTAAACAAAACTCATCGAAACCCAGGACCTATGTTATTAACTAATTCCGTCCTCTACGAAAATACTAAAACATATATATGGTCTACACTACTTGCTAGGTGAAATAGTAGTGCCACTATGAATAGTTGAAATCTTAGCTTGGCTAGCGTAGTACACGAAATAGAACGTTTCGATCTTTTCCCCCAGCAACGCATTCGCTTCGCGCCACCTAGCTTTGTTAGTATCATTGATTTAACGTGATTGCTTGCTAGTTTGATTTTTCTTTTTAACTAAATGAGATTACCAACATTAGTGTCAATGGACATTTATTTTCCGTCACATTTCTACAAAATTATTTTTAACGTGAGTCTTCTCCCTATCAAAGCTCTTTATAAATGAGACGCCATCCCATGATGCCTTAGACTACAAGACCTCTGACGATCAACTACAATAATTTATGGCTTTGTGACCACTACCAACAAGTTGTTGTTTTATTATTATCGACTAGTCATCGATAGGAACTTACCATCGGCAAGCTATCGGTTTGTTATCGGCTCTTATCGCCGAGTCAACGGCTTTTTATCGGCTTTTTCTGCACTTGTTATCAATGGGTTATAGTTGTGCTATTGATTATATATTGAAGTTTTATCGGTATCTGCTTCGTAACGTACTAATGAGCCGTCACTGACACAATCGATAAACAAGTCGATAACAAACTTGTCACATCACAATAACCAATCGAAAACTTTTTGAAACAATTTGCCAATATTTTGACAACATATCGATATTGTGCGATAAATTTCCGATATCTAATCAAAAAGCTCTCGATTAAAACTCAGTTATTTCACGATAATATATATCGATAACTTTTTGTTTAAACGATCGAAATGTTTTCGATAAAAATTTATAAGTTTTTCGATAACAAAGCGATAGCTCACCTTTAAAAAGTCGGTAACTTTTTTATTAACATCGAATTTATAAAACTTCGTTAATGAAGCGATAGCTCGCATATGCCTCGTCGATAAACGTCGACAATACATCGAAAACGAAACAATAACTCGTCATAAGATGTGGAAAATACGCCCATAATCCATCGATAACTGATTACTCATAGATAACAATACGTAACACTCGATAAGAATTGATAAAATGTCATCCGGTTTCGATTTCGGTTCCGGCTTCGGTTTGACTTATGTGTAGCCATTGCTTGCCTCACCCTTTCATTTCCTTTTACATTTCCTTTCCCTTCTGTTCCTTTGGTTTTCTCTGATTTTTCGAAACAAACCGATGAATTGTCGG
Source organism: Eurosta solidaginis (assembly GCA_029619165.1). Classification (NCBI taxonomy): domain Eukaryota; kingdom Metazoa; phylum Arthropoda; class Insecta; order Diptera; family Tephritidae; genus Eurosta; species Eurosta solidaginis. The sequence goes on along the minus strand of JARSSU010030880.1, from coordinate 35,927 downwards.
GAAAAAATAGATAAATTTTGCCATTGGCAATCAGTTTACAATACTCTGCTAACGATTCGATGACTCGTTTATAACTCATCGGTAACACACTACCAATAAACCGATAACTCCTAAATTAGAAGTGAATGACAAGTGATATACATAATTCATCGGTGATAAACCTTTAACACTTCTGCACGTATAACAAATTGAAATACGCTCCGGTTTCGGTTCTTGCCTCGGGTTTGAGTTCACGTATTTTCTTTTCACCCTTTATTTTCTATCTTTTCTTTTCCTTCGATTCTTTACTATCCTTTACTTTTATCGCCTTGCCTTAGCATTGCAAGACTGATGATCTTCGTTATCATCCACTCGACATTGTTATCATGCTCTTTTGTTTCTTCCTCCTCTTCTTCGGTTTTATCTCCTTTACATTTACTTCCCCTTTTCATTTGCCACCTTTCTCCGCTTACATTACCATCTCTTTACCGCGAACAAAGATGTTTACACATCAATAGATAATATATAAACTTGCAGCTATGAGGAAATTTAGACCGAGCTCATGTTTCAACTTATGGTGAGCTGCTTTGCATTTTTCCTACAAGTTTTCGGACTGACATGTTTCATGCCTAATCCGAACGGCAGGTGAGCTTTTTTACAAGCCTATGCTTTAGCAGAATAACACGCGAAGGATTTTCCAAATTGTGCGGAAAGGCGACACTCTTTCAGAGAGATTTTCGAAAGCATCTATTTTGCATGTTACCTAAACCGTCACTTTATTCGGCGACCATTTGTTAGCTGGAACAGTACACCGGAAAGCGGCAGCCATAATAGTGTTCGAAATTTTCATTTTATCCTTCAAATCTTATAAGTTGGCTGTAATATCCATATGAGTTCTTTAAAGCTATATACGAAGTTAATTATAGATAAACTCAATACTAGCATACACAAAAAAGGCAAAAAACCATAAAATCTACAATTTTTAAGTTACAAGTAAAAATACATAAAAATCCACACTCAAATCTCTACTTAATAACTTTCATCTTGCTAGAAGCGTAAGTCTTTAAAATTGTCACATGTTTGTGAGTGTAATTTTGAAAAACAAGCTATTTCCATCTATGCATTTATGCATGCACAAGTCTAGAAATTGTGCTATAAACAAGTGCCCACACTTATAGACTTACTAACATTTAGCTATACATGCTGTTAGTGGCAAAATGTATAGATATTTGTTGTTATTTGGGAGGCAAGCAAATACCATAGCAATCATTGTATGTGTTTCAATAATTAATGCACCAGTATGCCAGTTAAGGCTCCTGAATATTACTGCCAGCATATCCGATAACAACCTGTGGCAGAGCACTCATACGACCTGTGCGCCCCTAAATACATAATTGCAATAAGACATATGGGTACTATATGTACATACAAGTGCTTTATATTATAGACAATGTACATGTGCAGCTATATTTAGATTTTGCATTTTATTGTATGTACACGAGTCGGTTTGGTATACAACACTGCAAAAAATGCGTTAGTCTAGGAACCGCAAGGGAGTATGCGACCAATGCCAGCTCTGACCTCTTTATATAAGTTGAACTGTTCCCTTTTGTTTGAGCATGTCCTGTGAAGTGACTAATTGTATCCATTTATACTCGAAAGGGATTGATAGGACCAATCCCCCTTGTACCCATATGGGAACATATGAGACTAGTCCCTTTTCGTTTCAATAAGGACTCAAATAGCGTCCAGTCGCATTTTTTACTCCAATGGTAGTAGAATGATACTCAAATTCAAACTGTTTTATTTTCATTTCCGGTTTATATTGGAATTAGTATTTGCTAAGGCAGATGATTTTATTTGCTGCGAATCATGGCAGAAACACAATCGAAGGGTTTGCCAATACACCAAATCTATTTGATGTAAGTTATTTGCCCGCTTTTAAAACGGAACAAAAATTATTCTCCAAAAATTTTACCCTAACTCTGGCGTAGTTGTAAAGTCCTCCTAGTTCGTTATAGGGCTCCACATTTTTCTTAAATAATTCGAATCAATCACCTGCAATCTTTTTTATTTCACTCATTTCGTGGCCGTTTTTATTTTAGTATTCTTAAAATGAGCTACATATATTTCAATCTGACTAATCCCAACTATATCCGAGAGGGACTAAAGGGGATAAATTATGCCCAAATTTAGACAAAAGAGATCAATCGGAGACCATATCGTTAGGGATTAATTGCACCATTTTTTGCAGGGAATATATACCTTACATACAATCATGCCTACATACATCATACATATTGTAACGACTTTTGGGAAATCCTGTTTACTGTGCACCTTCTACAAACGTTCCAATCGCTAAATTGTCGAATAAATCACTCCAATATTTATTTGGTATTTATTCAGATTACTTTAAGAGTAGTACTTCACAATTATACTTCACAACCAATAGCGTGTTTAAATCAAAACTCATTACTGATTTCTCAGCTTGCGCTGCTCTTATACTCTCGGCTTTCTCGTTCATCCATTTCTCCTAAGATCTAGTTATTTCGCGAACTGTATTGCAGAACAATCCCTTGCTTGGTTATAAGCTATATACATGTATACCTATTTGTAGTTTATGTTCCTCTTATAGCCATATGCGTGTGTACGGGTGAATAACTACATGTGTGTGCGTGAGTAATCCCTTCGTCGCCTAATGTAAATGATGATTGATGTGTTTATGTAGCTTGCTTTAAAGTTTTTGTTGTTGTGCATTTATTTAATAACATTTTAGTGATGTTAAAATTCGCCACAATATGTATGTACGTAAAGGAATTCTGATTTGAGAAACTCGATGTTTCAAGTATTGCTTAGGCAGAGATTCCCCAATCAACTGAAAGTATTATGGGTTAAATAGCAAAGCTAGCGGATTTGCCTTTTATCATTTAGTAAAATCGCAAAGTTCTTTTGTGAAAGCATCCAACCGAAGTAGAAACGATGCGATGCTATAGCTTGGAAAGCACCATTTTAGTTTCGTAATTTCATCGGAAGTAGCAAAATGCGGATGAGCGATTGAGCATACCTTAAGGTCAGGGAACACCACCGGAGCAGCCAACCTTAAATTGCAGATCTGCAGTTAGTTCATCGGATACCTCAAAAAGATAGAATGCTAACTTAAAATTTTTCCAGCAGAAACAGCAAAAAAGAGCGATGCGAATATGCTCCCTAATGCGCTAAACATGGCCTAGCCAGGTAAAACGTTTACCACATCGCATAACCTTATGGTCCTTAATACAAAGGAGACATTGATATCTACTTAATATATTAAACGTAATTATTGGCCTACGGCATAGCAGCTACAATTAGTTCTGGTGAATGATGAATTGGTCGAAGGCTGGCGATCGTTTTAGCTTACATTGCTCACGATCGAACCGCCACCCAAGGCATGATAAACATCTTAGCTTATTAAGGCTACTGACGGTCGCCGTGGTGTTCTGGTAGTGTACCTCGTCTACCAAACCGAAGGTTCACGCCCGGGTAAAGCAATATAAGTTTTGGTGCATTAATTGGCGGAAAGGAATTTTGTTTGGCAAAAAAAGGTTTCTCGAAGTATAAGTAACTAGGTGTGATGTGATCTCCGAAAATATGTTGCCCAAGGCCCCGAATCCTTTCTTTAATTAACTAAATGAAATAATTATATTTCGAGTATGTCTGGCAAGGATTTCATATTAATAAGTCGCCGATCTCGCCGAGAAGGAAGGATGCGAACAAGGAAGTGTGCTCTAACCTTTTATGTGTCTCGTTACTACGAGTGATATTCGTGATAACAAGTCTTTACTTGCATAGTGGAAAGAAATATTTCGTAGAGCTATGAGCTACTTTGCAAAACCTAAAAAATTTTATTTGAAATGGAAAAAGGTTTTGTTTGGCTCGAAAAAAATTCATTTCATCCGCAAGAAGTTTCAGCTAGTTTGAAAATTTTTATTTGATTTAAAAAACGTTTCATCATGATTTGAAAAAGTTATGTGAAAAATGTTTGATTTGACCCAAAAAAAATTTCCTTTGTTTTAGAGAAAGTTTCATTTGATTTAAAAAAATTTTTAATTGACGTAAAAAGTTTGGCTTGAAACAAGTATCATTTGATATAAAAGAAGTTTTCATTTGACTTGAAAAAGTTTCTATTGATCTGTAAATTGTTTCATTTTCTGTGAAAAAGTTTTGTTTGATTTGAAGAGATATTTATTTGATTTAAAAAAGTTTCACTCGATTTGTTAAGTATGTTATTTAACCCTAAAATGCTATAAAACACTGAGGACAATTTGTATAATCAGCTGAGCAGAGCTCGCAGAGTATATTGTAACAAATTTAGGGAAACTCCGCTTATTTTACACCTTCTACTAACGTTCGTATCGCTAAATTTTTGAATAAATAACTCCAATATTCAATAATGCAAAATGGTCTTTATTAGAATACTTCACAATAACACTTATACTTCGCAACTGATAGCGTGCTTAAATCAAACTGATTGCTCATGCCTTAGCTTGTGCTGCTTTTATACTCTTCGGTTTCCTCGTTCGCATACTTCGACTTATTCGTCACAATATTAATTTTGTTCGCATAACGGTACCCGGTAATGGCATAAACTAATCGAGATAGATATAGACTTCTATATATCAAAATGATCTGGGCGAAAAAAGAAATTCATTTAGCATGTCCGTCCGTCCGTCTGTCCGTAAACACGATAACTTGAGTAAATTTTGAGGTATTGTAATGAAACTTGGTATGTAAGTTCCTGGGCACGCATCTATTTAAAATGAAGAAATCAGACTCTAACCTCGCCCACTTTTTCGATATCGAAAATTTCGAAAAACCGAAAAAGTGCGATAATTGATTACAAAAGACAGATAAAGCGATGAAACTTGGTGGGTGGGTTGACCTTATGACGCAGAATAGAAAATTAGTAAAATTTTGAACAATCGGCGTGGGACCGCCCACTTTCAAGAGAAGTGATTTAAAAGTATTGCAAGCTGTAATTTGGCAGCTGAGTATGTAAATGCTCGGTTACACCCGAACTTAGCCTTCCTTACTTGTTTTCTTCTCTTCGGAATGTTTGTGCCTGTATTTCCTTAAACATAAATTTGAACTTACAGTTAAATAGTGGGTTGTTTAAGTTCTATAAGCGTGATTTCCTCTTCTCTCTTGAAATCATTCAGACTAGCTTTTGGGCCAACAACAGGCTATCTTTTACTATCAATCTTTCGTTTATTATACCATAAATAAACTGCTGAAAGTATGTAACCAATTCTTGAAGAATTTTAAGCAGTGAAATTATTTTGAATTTTTTGACCTTAGCTATTCAAAAAATTCTTATTTAACATCTTAATTTCTAGAGGCCTACTTTTATCCCTAGACCTTCATATGAAAAAAGGATTATTATGCCTAACTATTTTGTTCTGTTGCACATACTTTGTTTCTAAGTACTCTTATGAAGTGCACTTGAGCTATACAAATAACTTGGCAAGTAGAGGCAGAATGAATAGAAAAACATAACGTACACAAATATATACATACACTTATGTACTAAGTCTATAAAGTCTATGTGTGAATATATGTATGGAATATGTATGTGGAACATATGTATGTATATACAGACATACGTAGTATATGCAAGTTCACGAACAAGTAGGCCAGGCACTCACATGAAAACGGCGGCAACTACAAATATAGAAAGGTACAATACAAACATGTCTTCTACATATGTATGTTCTTGAACTTGAATAGATGTTGGGTGTAGAGATATTTTTTAAGAGTAAAAAAGAAATAAATTTAAAATAAATTAGGGCTGTGAACTGTATCCGGTTTTTTCAACTATACCGGATATTCGAATAACCTGATAGCTAAGCAAAAAATCCGGCTATCCGGATATCCGGATTCGTAAATGGAAAATCCGGATATCCGTATGTCCGGATACTGGAATATAAAAGTAGAATATCTGCATATCAGAATTGAAAGAAGCAAACATCGAAAAATTATTCACAAAATATGTTTGTAGATTATTAAATTAACGTAAAAATTAAAAAGCTACAATTTTACAAACATCACAAGTTTTTTTTGTTACACTGGTTTACAGCTAAATATACCAGAGACGCATTACGAAATTCCTATGTAAAATCACCCCGTTATTTAATTCTATGATAACGTTTTTGAGATATTTATGAATAACCGTTATTCAAAACAATCGTCCACTGAATAATATATATCTCAAAACGAGTTGGGCAATTCCAAAACAGTTTGAAGCTTTTGCTATAAACTGTACATACAACACTTTTTGCTAGACCCTGCAGATTCAAAGATAACGAACAATCATTACGGATTTTTTCAATTTTTTTTGTAAAAATATAAAAAAATTTGTATTTTGCGAGGAAGGATCTCGAAAACTTTTATTTTTTTGCAGATTTATTTTTTCTCTCTAAGCTCTAAATATAAATAAACTTTCATTCAGCAAAATCGATGGACTAATACAAAAGTTATAAGCATTCAAGTAACTATATCCATTTAATACTTAAGTACCCTACTGGTACATATCGTTAGCTTAATGTGAACATGTGCTAAGTCACTTTTTTTGAAAAATTGTATTTTAATGCAGTTTTAGAACTGAATTCAAAATACATCGATCACAAAAAAAAATATTTAAATTTTTCATTTTTACGTGCTGTGGGCAATGATGTGTAAATGTGTTAAGTCGTCAGCTGTTAAAAAAAATGTGCTAACTCAACCTGTCAATAATATCAATCTGAATTACTAGTCATTTCTTTTCTCAGGCGCCGATTATTCGATTAAAAATACATAGAATGGGCCAAAGTTGAAATTCGTAACCAATGAATGATCAGTTCTGACGTATTAAAAATAAAATTTATATTGGCACTGGCATATTCTGGAGCAACCTTAGTTTTGTTACCGGTCCAGATCTATTGTTTTCGGCATCACGCCAGCATGTTTGACAGAAATGAGGGGAGTTTTATTAAAGGTCTTTTTCGGGAATATTTCATACCGACTCTGAAAAAGTAACCGGTTCTCAAAAATAAGCAATTTTGCAAGAGTAACCGGTTTTTAAGGAGTAACCTGTTCTTAGAGAGTAACCGATTTTGGAAGAGATAACCGACTCAGGAAAGGTAACCGGTTCTTAAAAAGTAAATAATTTTGTAAAGGTAACCGGTTTTTAAGAGATAGCCGGTTCTGGAAATGTAACCGGTTCTTAAAAAGGAACCGAATCTGCGAAAGTAATAGGTTTATATGTTATAACCGATTCTAAGAAGTAACCGGTTTTTAGAGATAACCAATTCTTGAGAAGTAGCCGGTTCATAAGAAGTAACCGATTTTGGAGAAACTAACCGGTTCTTAAGGAGTAACTGAATCTTCAAAAGTAAACCGGTTTTTAAGTTACAACCGATTTTTTAGGAAGTAACCGGTTTTTAGAGATGCCCAATTCTTGAAAAGTAACTGGTTCTTATGAAGTAACCGATTTTGGAAAAATAGCCGGTTCTTATGAATTAACCGATTCTGGAAAAATAACCGGTTCTTATGAGTAGCCGGCTCCTATACAGTAAACGTTCTTATACAGTATATAGTTCTCATGAAGTATCCGTTCTGAAAAGAGAAGCAGTTCTTGAAAATGTTGCCGATTCTGGAAATGTTAACGGTTCTAAAATAGTGACTGGTTGTGGAACAAAACTGGTTCCGTAAAAGTAGCGGTTCTTATAAATTAATCGTTTCTGAAAAAAATCGGTTTTTTGAAGTTATTGTTATGTAAAGTTAACCGTCTCGGGTAATGATAACTGTTCCGAAAAGTAACCCGTTCTGCAAAGGTAATAGCTAAGAATAAGTAGATAATTTTTAAATAGTGGCCAGCTCAGAAAAAAGTCGGCTCTGAAAAGTATCCAGTTGTAAGAAATAAACCAGTTTTGGCAAAGTATCCGGTTCCATAAATTTTGTGTTGGAAAAGTAACCGCTTCTTAAAAATTACTTTAAAAAAATCTGGAAAAGTAAGCAGTGCGCAAAGTTGCCGGTTCTGAAAAAGTCAGCGAAACTGAGAAAGAATCCAGTCTTTCAATAAGTAACCAGAATTGAAAATATAAGTGCTACAAAGTTCTGAAAAGGTATCAAGCCTTAAAAAGAACCAGTTCTGGTGCTTCGGATAACCTGAAGTCTTACGAAATTGTGAAGCTTATAACGATTTGAATATAACTTTTCAACCACTCCAACTTGAGATACTTCATCATAATGGCGGACACAAAAAAACTAGTTCTGCCCACCACAAGATCATACATTCAAGTGCTTCCTCAAGTACCGGAGGTAGGTGGCGCCAAATAGTATTACTATTGTTAGCAGATAAAATTTTATATCCATATAAAGCAAAGTTTTATCAACACTAGAAATGATCCAAAAGCATATTCGAGTCTTGGTAAGGTTTCAAGTTTAATGCCCGTATACATCCCTGGCAGTTATTCCAAATTGAACCATTATTTCTAAAGCCTTCACTTAATTTAATGAAAAAGAAATAAGTCATTAAAAGCCCAGTAAAAGTATTTAATAATTTTTATATTGCACAATAAAACCGATTTAATTAAATATTAATTATGTCACAGATGTTTTACTTCACAGAAATATTACACAAATACCGCACACATATGCAAAACCAAAATGGTAATTATGATCGCCATAAAACTTACCTTCATATCCGGACAAGGCCAAACAAGCACAGTTTTATTGTAATCCTGTGACAGCTGTTCTGCCAAATGACAGTAGGCGACAAGTTGGGCATTACTTGACGCTGATGACTTTTTCATTTTAACAGTTTCTGTAAATCGCTGTTGTATTATTAATGTTTGGTGTTGTTTTTGTTGCAGCAGATTTCTGTTGTTGAGCTGTCTTCATGTTCCCATTTAACTGTAATTCATCGTCAGCGAGATTAATACCGGCATTTAAGGTTTTCACTACAGTTGTGTATTTTGTATGTTCAAGTAATTTAATGAAGCCACTCAAATCTTTGTTTATATACATGGCGATTAAGATGAAAAGAGAGAAGAACAAGAAATAAGAATTAAAATTTAATTGAATTTAAGATGTTCGTAATAATTGAAATAGATATCGACATTAAAAGTGTAGTAAAACTCTGTTGGTGTACGCTCCATATTCGGATCATTGTGTGGTCATACCAGCTTTACCGCACTATCTTCCGATGGTAAATATAGATAGATAGATTATTGTGAGTCTTTACACTGTGAGCTTTAGGTCTATTGTACCCTCCTTTTTTAACAGCACCTCAACCAAACCGAGCTCCCTGACGAATTCCTGATGGTAAAGAAAAAAAGCAAAATGTAAGGCGCGATAACCTCCGAATAGATTTATGGACGGGACGGGACCTACTTGTTTTGTGCCGACTCGAAACGGCATCTGCAAGGCAGATGAGTTTTAACTGCGATCCTTTCATGGCAGCAATACACTCGAAGTCCTTGCCAAACACTGCCGAGGAGCGACCCCGTTTGGAACAATTTTCTTCTAATTGAAAAAACTTGTTTACAAAATTTTGATGTTGCTTTGCCCGGGGTGTGAACCCAGGATCTTCGGTTTTGTACGCGGAGCACGCTACCATAGTATCACGGCGGCCGCCTGAATGGTGCTCAACTTTAAACTGTCTATGTACCTTCTTTTTTATTTAAGTGATCAAAAGATCTTTAGTCTTCTTCTTGCGATGGCATCGCATTCGAGAATAACGTATTCTGCAGTCTCATTCTCCCTGTAACACACACCGACAGGAGCTCTTGTACCATATACCTAGTTTGTGCATGTGGCTTCTGAGTTTGCAGTGAACTAGTAGACAGCCTGTTTCAAATTATAAGGCTTCCTTTTAGGTGGTTGGTCATGGCTTTGAACCGATTTGTGTATTATCCCCTATTAGTGATTTTGGCGACCTGAGTCTCGCTGGTATAACGATTCTCTCATTACAGTAGCTCGTGGTAGGTTGATCTCTGCACACTCGCTTTGGCGACAACATCAGCTTGAAAAATGCTCAGATAGACCTCCGCTCCGTTTTTTATAGTTATCTTTGAGCCACCAGTGAGATCATATGAGAGACGTATTTATGGCAGAACGCTGCTAGTCTGTAGATACCCCACGAAATAGTGTTCCCCGGCTCAATTTAAATGAGCTTTCAGCTGTCGTATCTAGGAACATCCATGCGTGGGGTTTTGATATTTTAATCTCTTAACACTTTCGTCTCCTCTTGTCTCATTGATTTTAGGTTCTCGAAGCTACTTTCTACCTTGCCTGCAGGTTGAGTGTTCTGGTTGCTGTCCTCTTGACTTCTTTCTGAGGCGCTGGTGAATACTGACCGTGTCCTTGTACAATTGTCTAAACTTCGTGTACAATATATATTCGTCCGATTCTTTATTTGGACGATGCCAGCTATCTTCTCATCTTGTTTAGGCTCATCCACTTGCGCATCCAATGAATTCATCACGTATGGAATCCACGTCCTTTTCTGTGTTATCGGTGGATGCTAAGAAAGCCACCTCTACGAGTCGAAGAAAAGAAGCAGTTTACGAGTGTCGTCTTGCAACAACTTGACTATTAAACTCAACTTTGCCAGGACTGCCATTCATAGCTTTTTAGCATATTACCCACAACCACAACCTCCGTTTCTGATTTGCTTAAAGTTTCCATGCAGAAATGAGATACGATTTCGTGCAACAGGTTTAATAACTACATTTGAGCTGGTGCTAATCGGATGCAGAGCTGGGCAGTTTGCAGCCACACTGGTACCAAGATAGCGTAAGTCCGAGCTTTATCTAAATTACTTCAATCAAAGGCTGTGACTAATTCTGCAGTTCCTATGACTGAACCATTTAGGTTGACCAATGACTATTTCAAAGGATATCACAATAATAAAAGTGTCAGTGAAAGCATTGCAGGGGAATATTTCTTTTGCGACCTCCTGCACCAGTCTGAGATACAAGAATTTGTTTTGCGCAACCCCGTTTAAAAGGTTTGTCAATGCAATGCACCTTTTTGTGGTAAAGCCTTTTCATTTAGAAGGCGAAACTCTGGCGATTGCAAGTTCGTAGCTGTGAGATGGGGTTGGATCACTTTGAGGGTTCAATATGGCCAAAAGAAATCGTTACCCCAGATGATCGGGCTGGTAGCTGAAGGGTGTTATTTACCACAACGATCCGAAATCTAAAAAAAAGGACAAACAACATCGTAAAGCTTCGGAAGTATCCTTATTGCTATATAAAGAAGGATAGTGGCATTAGCCTGCCTTGAAACGCTGGGACCAATCCTCTCTGTCTCATGAAATCAAGTTTATGGCCTTTAAACGATTGCAACCTCCACGGACTGCCCGAAGCCGCTTCATACCGACTGCTTTTGTCAGAGTTTCGGGTGCAAATCACATGCCAGCGAACTGGATTGGACGTACTCTTAGGGCCACATGGACTACGCGCTCACTCTCCGGGTCGGCTGGATCGATCAAGCTTTTGAATCACTGACAATTCAAGAACAGAGGGCTGGTGGCCCATATACAAAAAAGTAAATCTTTCGTTATACAAATGATTTCTTAATATTAAAATCTTTATAAAATTTCCGGCTATAAAATAAAAGAAATTGTATTTTTATTAAATAAATGTTAAAAGGATTACTCGCATGAAATAGAATTTACAAGCAACAAATTCGATTTTCATTATTTTCAACACATTCATATGTATGCGAGCAACAACTGGCAAAAGAAGGAAATACAACAACATATAGCAAAGAGGCGACACTGACTACAGACTGAATGGCATAGGATGCCAAAAAGCTTTGACGCAACTTATATGCTAATGCCCTGTAGGAAATTGTACAGCTTTCGAATAAAGTATTGTGAATAATATTTACTTATGCATACACTTTGCATTTGTAAGAGAAAAATTTTCTACAGGAACGTCAACATTTGTGCAAAGATACTTTCTGTTTTTAAGTTACTCGCTCTGTTTGGCATCTTCTTGCACGTGTACTTTCACTGAAAGAAATGGTGCTAGTAAAGTCAACAAATTCGTTCTGTTGTTCTTGACTTAACGGAGATTCGGTGAAATTGAATCGAATTAATCGATCAAAAAGAGAATTTACGCTCACTGCGCTCTCTACTTTGTACTTGTGACGATGGTGCCACTTATTTAAAAAAAATTCCAAAATAAGAAAACCACCAAATCGAAAAACACACACAAAGTGGGAAAACAACAAGCGAAATGCAAAATTGCGCCCTCTTGTTGCAAAACTTTTGTTCGAACGAACAGGAGTTTTCCAAAGTTAGTAAAATTTTGTCTAAGTTTTTAGGAATTTTCACTCACGCGAACGAATTTAATAAGATAATAAAGAACATCCTTTTTTTAAAGTTGATGTTTGCGACAACATAAAAGTTTGAGTTGGTTTGGAATCGTTTCAGCTTAAAGTGTTACGAAAATTTAACTTGCCGGAATACATTTAAAGTTACTCCAGTGGTGAATTACCTTCTAGCGATTTGATTCCTTACTTTCTATAACTTACAAGTTCTAATTTTAAAATGTTATGTCAAACATTTAAAACAAGTTTTGTTCGAAACAATCAAGTGAGGCAACTACATGCGAGAGAAGAAATTGAGAACGAGCTGAGGTGCAACCGAAAGAATTGAGAATCAGTTTTGTGACTACTATTTTCATTTCTATTTATAAAATTTGGTGAAAGTGTGTTTAATAAAACAAAATAATAAAGTGTATAATGTTTAATGTGTGCCAGCATATTTGATGTAAGCCCAATTGACGTTCGGTTAGTAAGTGCCACCGTGGTATGATGGTATCGTGCACCGCCTGCCACACCGTATGCTCTGGGTTCGCACTCCGGACAAAGCAACATCAAAATTAGAAATAAGGTTTTTCAATTAGAAGAAAATTTTTTCAAGCGGGGTCGCCCCTCGGCAGTGTTTGGCAAGCGCTCCGAGTGTATTTCTGCCATGAAAAGCTCTCAGGGGAAACTCATTTGCCACGCAGATGCCGTTCGGAGTCGGCATAAAACATGTAGGTCCCGTCCGGCCAATTTGTACAGAAAATCAAGAGGAGCACGACGCAAATTGGAAGAGAAGCTCGGCTTTAGATCTGGAGGTTATCGCACCTTACATTTATTTATTTATATGGCAACATAGGTACTTTCGTACACAGCTGTCGCAACAACTTTTTTTGTTCATTTGACTACTAAAACGGTCAATTACGAATCAACGATTTGTGCGCAGTTGATTCAACATCTTGTTGCGATGGATAAAAATTAACAGAAATTTCGGTTGAATTGACCCATATTTCGGTTGATTTTACCAGTCTTTTTCATTCAGTGTTTATATACGTCAACACAGATATCTTTTTGCTGCATTGAAATTGAATTTTAAATTTATGTCAAATACATATATCTATATATATATGTACATATGTATATTTGCATATTTATATTATTTGCAACATTCGACTTTTTGCTTGAATTCGCAACGAATTCATTACATATGGAAATTATTATGTATAAAGCAAATGTGTCACTCATATATTGGATTTGCAATTCATATTGTATGTATATTGTTTTTATAACCGGCTGTACTTTTACACAGGGTAGTATAACTTTGATAGGATAATGGTTGGTTGTACAGGTATGAGGAATCGAGATATATACATATATAGACTTCCATATATCAAAATCATCTGTATCGAAAAAAAAATTGATTAAGCCATGTCTGTCCGTCCGTCTGTCTGCGTGTCCGTCCAGTCACACGATAACTTGAGCAAATATTGGGATATCTTCACCATATCATATCGGTGTACAGGCTTAACTGGACCCGGAATATATTGCTATTGAAAATTAGCAAAATCGGGCTACAACCACGCCCAGTTTTTCGATATCGAAAATTAAACATGGAAAAATGAGTTAATTCAAAAAAGAATACTGCTAATTTTCGTGAAATTTGGTAGATGGATTAGTTTTGTGACGCAAAACATAAATTCCAAAAAATGTTGAAATATGGGCGTGGTACCACCCGTATATAGAAGAAGAAGATTTGGAAATTTAACAAGCCGTAAATCAAAATCAGTTCAAGAGACGCTATCCTTGCCAAATTATATAGACTAAGGTCTAACCTTAACAAAGTCTGCAATAACTCGATGGTATTTAACTACATTTGACTGATATGTACCTCAGTAGTGCTATGCTTGTGCTAAGAACAAAATCAGTGGAGTAGTGTGCATCTTGCCCGGGCGCTACTCACGGTGGGGGGCCATATGGTCAGCAAAGCAGAGCTTCCTGGGTAATTTGTATTTCTAATATAACTGATTTCTGGAAAATATTGATTTCTGAAAAAAATGCATGCATATATCCGGACCACTTGCTACAAGTTGTGGAATAATTGAAAGCACATATCTTTTTTCCTCACGTTCAACGTTACGATGGGAATTATTAAAAAATGCTTTAACAATAACTGTCGAACATGAATCTGAAACACGTTGGAGAGCCAGAATACAAACGGTTAGCGTTATCGTCTATGGGCTAGAGAACTTAGAACAAAGAGCAGAGGACACTAACATCAAAATTAACATCAGAAGTGAAGCTACAGGTATGTTGCAAAATATACTAAATATTAGTTGCGTAACATTAGTTCATTTCTGGTATGAAATCTTAAGAGAATTGATCGTGTGCAGCTCAGATTACAATATCCGAGGATGAATTCTAGGGAAGTGTATCATGATCTTAAAGCACTGAACTATCCGAAATTCGAGACACTCTCTGTGAAGAAGGAATAGAAAAAGCGAAGTCTCTTTGTGGAAAATGGATAATGATATAGTAGAATGTGTAAAAAGGCGCCGAAAAATACCCGGAAAGTCGGCCAGAGATGTTGATCTTTCCAAAAAATGTGCAAATTCTCGCGTAATGAAAAGTGTTCTTGATCCTCTCCAAAAAGAAATACGTACAAGATTTACACGACTAAATGACCTTAATTTTAGATTTGGATTTCTCTTAGACGTTGAAAATTTGTTAAACAAGGATAATAAGGACTTCGAAAGAAATTGTAAAAATTGGGTGAATTTTATAATACAAGTTTCGAGGGAACAAAACTTTTTATTGAAATGTGTGACTCAAAATATTACTTCGCAGTTGAAATGAAATTGAACCTAAAACTCTACCAAAAAACGTTTTGCCCCGGGCGCAAAAAACATAAAGACGCCACTGAAGAACACTTAAATAAATTTTGAAAATGGGCGTGACCCGCGCCTTTTTTGTTACTCTTTCTAACATTCTTTAATGCCATAAGTCGAACAAAAATCTCCCAATCCGAACGAAATATGGCATAAACATTTTTTCATAGCTACAACTGCTTGCTCTAAAAATGAGCGAAATCGCCTGAAAGCCACTCCTACTTTTTCATGTATAAATGAGTTCAGAATAGAACGATATATGTATATTGCGCAGCCTTAAAACATTTATAACCACACAAAGCGAACAACAACAGCGTTTTAAGCGCACAGCTGGGTATGTAATGTTCGATTTCACCCGAACTTAGATTTTCTCAGGTTAGGTTATGTTAGAGTGGCCACCGGTGCGAGCACCAGTGAACTTAGGCCATAAAAGGTCCCATTGTGATACCACGTGGACCTCTCCCCTACTCAAACCAACAGCTCGATAGAGCAAACGTCAGTAGTTTCTTAGGTTCCAACTTAGCCAGATCACAAAGATCGCGAAAGAAGGGAGATCCCAGAGATTTCTTCCTCTTGTGCCAAAGCGCGGGACAATCATACAGAAAATGTTTGACTGTTTTTATCTCCTCTTCGTCTTTGCAGCTCCTGCAGTAATCATTATAGGGAGCACCCAGTCGTTGTGCGTGCCTCCCGATTGCTATGTGACCGGTTATAAGTCCAACCACCATAGATATGCCCCTACCAAGAAGAAGGAGACTTTTTGTGCGTCTCGCGTCCCATTCAGGTCACACGAGCTTGGAGTGGTAGCAGGATTCAAGATCGCTCCATCTCACACCCGCTTCCCTAAGGAAAATCCATTTCAAAATGAGCTTAAAGGATTGAGCGGCATGCTCAATCCCTTCCAGGACGACGAAAGCGCAACGGATGTGCCCCCTCTTACAAGTTCGTCAGCCATCTCATTGCCCGGTATATTCGAGTGTCCAGGCACTCATACCAGACAGAGGGAAGTTTGCTCAGCGATCTCGTTAAGAGAACTGCGGCACTTCTCTACTGTCCTGGACTTACATGTGACTGTCCTGGACTTACATGTGACCATGTCAGAGTAAATACAAATTTGGTTATAGCCGTGAGCAGCCTTCCCCAGGTGATCAGCGGCCTCTCTTACAGCAGCCACCTCCGCCTGAAAGACGCTGCAATGATCGGGCAGGCTAAATAACAGATTCCACCCTAGTTCAGGTACAAAGACACGGCTACCCACCTTATAATCCAGCTTGGAGCCGTCAGTATATATCTGCAGCCTATCGCTCAGGTCCGGCGGCTCCTTCAACCAATAATCCCTATGCGGGATAAACTTTCTTACTTGTTTGTATAAAAATTTAAGACTTACATCTCTCCAATTGCAAAAAAAAGACAAGAAATGAATCAAAATGCAATATCTTGCGTTATTATTCAGTATTCAGAAAAATTCTCTCAAGTGGCCTAAGCCGTTCTACAACGTACATAAGTAATGTATGTTTGTTTAATGGTGTGTTCAGTTTATACTTATATTTAAGAATTCATGAGCTTAACACCGGCTTATAATATATATATAATTGAAATTCAATTATTATAAGCCGGTGTTAAGCTCATGAATTCTTAAATATAAGTACATAAGTAATGCTCCGAAAAGCAAGTGTATACCTACTTTTAATTATTTAAGCACTGGTACAAAAAGTTCTGAAAATTAAAAAATGCTTAAATTTGTTATAGCTATTTTTTTTTACTTTTGTTTTTTCTTATCATAGAAATGAATATTTTTATATATGACAGGAGAAGAAGTTGCATCAATTTATTCGCTGTTCATATGATCGAACTAGAGAGACCCGACATCAAATTTTGTGCAACGGTTTATTCACTTTAGCGAAGCCACCAAAGTTTCGATAATTATACTTGTGTTGTTGAGATTAAGCCGTAAACAGTTTTATTTGAAAGATTGGGCGTGGTCGTCAACCGGGTTTGCTCGGATATTGATATAATACTTCAGGATGGCCTGCAACTTTCTTCATTAATTCGAAACACGGCCTGCCAGCTGCTTTCTATGTCGCTAGATATGCGTTACATTGTCCATTGAGCAATGAACAAGCAACTTGAGGTAAATTGACCTTATGGCCCCAAAAAGCAGCCATCAAATCAGTTAGATTAGGTTAAAAGTTTAATTGGCCATAAGGCCTATGGAATTATAACCTTTTTAAATTTGCCTAATGGGGAAGTAGAAAGTTCTTTGTGACCCTGAGACTATTTTGAGGAAAAAATGGAGAAGTGACATAGGGACCATAAAGTCAACTGACCTGCTTTCCGAAGTTGTCATAAAGTCAATTCTTTTTTTTTCCGCACCACCATGTCTTAAAATGTTAACAGCTGTTGAATTAAAGCTCCATTTTATTATTTTTGTTCATGGTCATTAGCCCAAATCAAGAAAGGTAATGAAGTCAGTTAATCTTATGATCATTTGAAGTGGCCGTTGACCTTATGTCACCTCTCCACTATAGCGACTATAGAAAATATGAATTAATTTTATGATCAGTTTAGAAAAAAATGTCATACCGTCAGAACAGATTAATTATACTATTTGATTTTTTGTTCCCAATTCAGTTTCCAAGTAATTTTTACATCGGTAAATGCGTGGGCGCCTACCTAGCTAGAGACGTTAGACTTTTGGATATGTTTCTTGACCTTTGTAGCCGTGTGATAGCAGGAGTATCATTGTTTGATTGATAATCTAGCGCAATTCGGTAGTGTTATGGGTCCAGCGGTTACACCCGAACTTAAACTTTCTTACTTATTATAACTGCTGAACTACGACAACCTCTAGATTCTGCTGAGATTGTTTCTCTAACAGTGTTGATGTCGTTACTACAATCAGCTAACTACTATCGCCTGACAAGCTAGAATACCAAAGGTTTTGGGGTGCTTTGAGGATTTTAAAATTTTCATGAAGCGGGATCCACTCAGACAACGGGTGACCGTGGGTATGTGTATATTTATGATTCTGAGGTTGGGATCATATAGCGAGACAGTAGTGGAATACACGATGTGTAATATGGTGTTCAATTGAATTATCCTCCATTTGTATAAGGTCTAATGATCAACACTAGATATTACTTTCAAGTCAAAAGGAGGGAAGCGGTGAATAAAAGGCTTCCAGGTTTCTGACCGGTTTCGAGGATGCATAATATGGGGAATTTATATGGAGCAACGGACTAGTGATAATATTCACGGATAAATTCAATCAGAATGTGAAGGCTGGGGTTATTCTATGAAGAGCTCAATACCGACCGAAAGCTTAGGCTGCTCGATTACTGCAGCGCCATCCTGATGAAGGTTGCTGCTTTAAAGTCCGCCGCATAACTGTAAGTGAAAAATAATTACTGAGATAGTCAGGTCGCTACTAAATCAGCTCTGGTACTGCAAACTAAACGTGGCTGTCAGTAGAGATTTCGAAATTAATGATCCGTTGTTGTATGCTTCTGTACACTTCGAAATGGCTATACAAACGCTGGGATGACACGAACTCTTGCCAGCTGTCGTATTTTTTCTGACAAGTTATTCACTGATAGAGGTGGCTGATCATAGGCTGAAGTAAATTTTATATTTCCATGTTAACTGATATTAGCGGGGCACCAATGGGACCAATATGAGTTTCAAACACAGAGCACCTCTTGCAATAGCAGTTTGAGGAATGGTGTGTGTGTTTATCATGCAGTCATTCCATGTCAGCTATCTAGCCTTTTTAGAACGTCAGTACCTCCGTCGGTGGGAATTTCTATAAAATATTAGCTCAATTAAAAAACATATGCCAGCT
This sequence comes from Eurosta solidaginis, assembly GCA_029619165.1. Lineage (NCBI taxonomy): Eukaryota > Metazoa > Arthropoda > Insecta > Diptera > Tephritidae > Eurosta > Eurosta solidaginis. Next base: position 16,889 of record JARSSU010030880.1, on the reverse strand, counting down.
AACTAATTTAAACTTATAACAGCTTCGAGTGGCGGACGCCGTGGTGTGGTGATAGAATATTCCGCATGCCACACCAAAAATCCTGGGTTCACGGCCCGAGCAAAGCAACATCAAAATTTTATCTTTTAACAGCATCAATCTTTCACCTGATACTAACAGGTTAAATGGGATACTTTTTAATATTAAACATATCACGAGTAAGAAAATTACAAGTTATATTTGATCGCAATTGGATGCTTTGCCATCACAAACATACGCGGCTACGTTTTTACTCTCTGCATGCCTTTACACCAAAAATAATGCATGGTAACTCACAAAATTGCCTGTCTACTGCATAAACTGCAAGTGTCATGTAGTGATTCGCAATACACGCACACAGTCATGAATACTTCTGCTGGTACATCTTTATATATAAAAATCACGTGTCACATTGTTTGTCCGCGATGAACTGCTAAACTACTGAACTGATTTTGAATTTGTTTTGCAACCAGTGTGTAGTTTGATCTAACTTGAAATATAGGATAGGTTATATCTCAGTTTATAGTCGCAATATTATTTTATTGCAAATTTCTGTATATATTTATACGTAATAATAAAATTCGGGTGGTGCGGATATACTTCCGGGTAATTGGTTGGTGTTTAATTAAACAACGTGCTTATCAATAAAAAATATTATAGCGAGTGATATCAAGTATAGCACATCACCAGGTCCGGCGAGAGGGGAGGGATTACCTCCGGATGCGGGGTTTCAGAGGGGGCCCGCGATTTATAAGTACTAAGACATTTTTTTAATTCAGGAGAGTCTTTAGTTGTTCCATGTGCAATTTTTAAGCCGAATTTCAAAATCAGAGAAAATCTGCATTTCGTTTTAATATTATAGTGAAGTGTGAAAAATAAAAATCTATATATATATAAAAAGAAAGGCTAAAATGTGTGTTAGTTGGTCACCGGTGTTTGAAAAGATGCGTCGGTCGATTTTGTTCAAATGTAGACGCGGGTACCCACTAGAATATGTGGGTAATATAGATATGAAACGAAAGCTGTTGCTGCGGGCTCTAAAGTAATTTTCATTGTGATATTCGATTTAGTCGCATCAACCTGGAAAAACTGATAAATATGCATGCGAAGCCGAAATAGAGACATGAATTAATAATACCCACATACCTATTTACATACGTCCTGTTCGATTTGCCTGAAATTTGGTATATAAATTTGCCTATAGTAGCATTTACGATACTTTTTTTCCGTGAAGTAGACCAGAAACGGACTGGGACGGTGATTAGGACTAGGACTGCGACTGAGACTCGGAGTGGGACTGGGACAAAATACATACTACCCTCTGGGACAGGCAATAAGGGATGAAGAAGAATGAGAGGAACGTGAGAGAAGAGAAAACAGAGAATGAGAAGGATACTGAGAAAGAAATAGAATGAGACGTATATGGAGATAGATGAAGCGAAAAAGACGGAGGGAGGAGTCAATAAAAGGATTAGGAAAAAGTGAAGACGGGTGGGGGGAGGGCAGAGTTAGACGGAAAAAGCTTACTAAAATGTATGCAGATAGGCCAAATTTAGGGCAGAACAACGTCTGCCGGGTCTGCTAGTTTATATACATAATTGAGTAATTGGGATGCACGACATGCATTTATACTTACCATCGTCACGTATAAAATCGACGTGATATTTTGTAGATTGACATGAAAGAAATCCAGAAAATTGTAAAAACCTTGCTGCACATGCAAAACATCCAATATACGAGATGGAATTAAAAACGCCAACATGATAACGGTAACCGCTTGAATTCAGTTGCTGTTGTTGTTGTTGTTGTGGCTGCCATTGTGACGCTTGTTTTGAAACCCTTGCACGTTGCTCTTGTTGCGACTTTTTTGCCTTTTGTTGTTGTTGTATAGCAGTTTGGTTTTGATTGAAAAGCTGTTGCACACCTATTTGTTGTTGTAATTGTTTTCATCTTGTTGTTCTTGCTGCTGCTGCAATGACACTTTAACTCGCTTTGTTTACGTGTATCGAGTTGCTGTTGCTTTGGTTTAGCATACTCTTCATTTGCATTTTCTGTTTTGTGTTGTAGTTTTTGTCGTTGCTGTTGATGACTTTGTTGTGGTTGTTGCTGCTGCTGCTGCGGCCGTCTTCTTTGTTGCTGCTCTTGCTTTGGCACTTTGGTGGCAAACTTTTTAACTTTTCCATATCGGTGGTTAAGTGAGTGCCAGTTGACTTTTTGGCAGGCATTAACTTTGTATGACTTTCTAGTGTTGTTACTGTTGTTTTTGTTGTTGGCAGCAATAGTGTGTCAAATAGCTGTCGCGGTGGATGCGTTTGTTCTTTGTGCTTTGGTTGTTGTTGTTGTTGTTGTGTTTGTGGTTGCACTTGTTGCTGCTTACTTTGTAGCTGTTTTTGTTGGTCTCTTGTCTCTGCTTTTGCTGCAATTTTGTTACTTTTTCGTGTTCTGTTGCTTCTTGGGTTTGAGACTCTGTCACTGCAGTAGTTTCCGTAGCAGCATGCTGTGCAAGCTGTTCAGAAAATTGTGTAATTTCTACAAGCGATTTCGTTGCAACAGCTCTTGTACTGCAGTTGTTGTAGGAATGAATTTAAGATTTGTTTCGTTTTTTTCTCTTTCTTCAACTTCAGCTGCTACTCCAACAGAAATATGCTCAAGCACAGCTGTTTTTGGCTGTGTTTTATTTATGTTGTAGTTGTTGCTTGTTTGATTTATTTTTGTTGCAATGGTTTTAGCACTTTTCTTAGTTGCCATTGCTTCCATTGCTTATCAGCAAAAAATTCAAAATCATCACAGCCTTCATAGTTTCTATTGCTATTATTGTAATTTTTGCTGCAATTGTAATGATTGCTAACAACAACAGCAACATTTGTTATCGCTTTGCTTGTCGTTCATTAATTTCTGATGAATTTCGCACATTTGTTGCATTCCATGTTGTTGGCTAGCAACAACAATTTCAAAAGTAGATTCGCCCATTGCCAAGGTATAAAATGCTTGCCCATAAATTGTAGGGAGTCGTGATATAGGAAGACGGCCGTCAGCAGCAGAATATTTACCAACAATTTGACAGATTGTTAACTTCATTTAGACGATGACAACAAACATTTAAGTTTGTATGTAGCTATGTGGCTATGTGTTTATGCGTTTATTCGTCCTTTTGCGTGATCATTTTATTTAATACTTCTTAGTTTTATTAATAAAAAACTCCAAATTATCCGGAGGACATCGTTAGTCTTTTTGTCTTTTGCGTCTAGCCCGGCAATCGAATTTGGCATAATTGAGTTGGTTTACATTTTTATTTGTAAAATACAGTACAAGGCTTTCCGTTTAACATTTTAGCGAAGTATATTGAAGTATTCCACATCAGATGTTGATGCGGTTGTTGAATATGGTTCCATTTCATTCTACATTTTGAGTTGTATGTTGGCGTTGTTTTATCTGAAGAGTTCAGGGAAATGAAAAAATACGAAATTGTTATTTATAGTTTGTCATAAATATATATATTATCTATATATATAAAATAAAGTAAGGACGGACTGTCTTCGGCCGTTCGGAAGACTTCATACCTTCATGAATGGGGCTGAACAATAATCTTATCCATTCGTAATATCCAAATAATCGGCTGTATAGAATATGAAATATATAGTGAACAGGTGTACATACCCGAGCGAGTTTTTAAGATAAATATAAAATAAAAAATGGCAAAAAACCCCTTATCTGAACGATCGGTTGTATGGGATATAACTATATATAGCTCCGATCAAAGTGATTTCTCAGGATATCTTCTATGATATATTAGAATATGTATCACCGGGTTTCACGTTATGATATCTAAATAAGGGAGAAATGGCCAAAAATCTTTCTATCTGAACATCGGTGTATGGGATATAAACTATATATAGCCCGATCAAAGTGTTTTTCAGGATATCTTCTATGGATATATTAGAATATATATCACCGGGGTCACGTTTATGCTATCTAAATTAGGAGAATGGCCAAAAATCGTTCTATCTGAACGATCGGTTGGTATGGGATATAACTATACATAGCTCCGATCAAAGTGATTTTTTTTCCCAAGTAAAAAAATATCTTCTATGATATTTGAATTAAATATCCCCGAGTTTCACGCTTATACTATCTAAATGAAGGGAGAAATGGCAAAAATCTTTTCTATCTTAACGACGGTTTGTATGGGATATAACTATATATAGCTCCGATCAAAGTGCTTTTTTCAGGATATCGATCTATCGATATATAGAATATATAACTACCATGTTTCACGTTTATACTTTCTAATTAAGGTGGAAATGGCCAAAAATCTTTCTATCTGAACGATCGGTTGTATGGGATATAACTATATATATCTCTCGATCAAAGTGATTTTTCAGGAGATCTTTATGATATATTAGAATATATATCACTGAGCTTCACGTATACTTCGAAATTGCGGCAGGAATGATCAAAATCGTCTATCTGAACAGATCGGTTGTATGGGAGATATGTTATATGGTCGATCCTACGGTTCCAACAAATGTCTAATACAATACAAAAATACATCTTGTGTCAAATTTCATTGAGATATCTCAAAATTTGAGGGACTAGTTTGCATCAAACAGACAACGGACGGACAGAGGGGACGTGGCTATATCAACTCAGTTCGTCGCCCCTGCTCAATTCGGTATACTTAATGGTGAGTCTATCTTCTATATTTCTCAACGTTACAAACATCGGACCAAAGTTAATATACCATTTCATGTTCATGACGATTATAAAAATAGGTTTGTGTGAGGATGCAAGGTTTCACGTTTTTTGTGATCTGCATGATATTTCTATGACAATGAATCACTTATCTTAACAATATATAGTGTAAACGTAAGCATTTGGTGAAATTTTAAGCTTCTAGCTGTTAAAATGGTGTAGAAATTGCAAAAACTACATAAGCATTAGATGAATTTTGTAGCTTCAATCTGGTAAATGAAGAAAATCCTCTTTTCCGAAAAATCGGTTGTATGATTGACATATACTATAGTGCTCCGATACGGCCGGTTCCAACAAATGTCTAATCGGACATTTAAATATAGCCTCTCAACAAATTCTATCAAGATATCACAAAAATTGAGGGACTAGTTTGCATACAAACAGACAGACGGACAGACTGACAAACGGACATAGCTGAATGAACTCTTCCCTTCATCCTGATCATTTTGGTATTCTTAGTGGTGGGTCTATGTCTTCTCTTTGAAGGCCTTACAATTTTTGGGATTCGGAACAGACTTAGTATAGCATTCAGTGGCATATTGAGAGCTTCTTGCGCCCCGGCCAAAATATTTTCACATTCTGCGGAAAGACGAACATCATTAGTCGTTTCTCCGAACATTTTGCGGCGCTTCGTATACCTTTTACTATATCAATATCCCATTTTTCGCAAAGAGGCATCACTTTTTCTGTTGCTTCTTCAAAGGGAGCGTCTCGAATTTCGGATAGATCAGTTGCCAATGATTTAAGGTCATGATACGCTAAAATTCATCCCCGGATCTTGTAATCAGAGCTGCACACGATCATTCCTTCTTAAGATTTTATACCAGAAATGAACTTGTGTCACTTGTTGTGATAGTGTTTCTGCTAATTGTTCTAAGTGTTTTACTACATTCTCTAGCCCAACGAAGATAAAGTTAACCGCTTGCATTGTGGCGCTCCATCGTGTTCAGATTCACGTTTGACAGTTTTTGGTAAAGCATTTTTTAATAACTCCCATTGTAACATTGAATGTGCGAAAAAAATATATGCTTTCAATTATTCCACAAACTATTGCAAGTGTTCCGGATATATGCATGCATTTTTTAGTATAGAAAATTTTTTCCGGATATCAATATTTTCCAGAAATCTGTTATAATAGAAATACAAATTATCCAGGAAGTTCTGCTTTGCGGACCATTTGGCCTCCCCCCTCTCCGTGAGTGGCGCCAAAATAATTGTTTTCCAGTTGTGGTCTTAATACATATAAATTTTGTGAACCGTTGTTTGTTCACGATGACCTCCTGAGCTACTTAACCGATTTCAATCAAATTTGCACACCGTGTGCAGTTTGATCCAACTTGAAGATAGGATAGTGTTCCTGTGAAGTTTTTTTCTGGGTAGTGGACCAGGGACTGATCTATTCGAACAAATTCTATTCACGTTTCGATTTGCCAGAAATTTGGTATATAGGTAGCCCTTTGCCTAAATTAGTATTTATAACACTTTTTTCGGGAATGGAGTAGGGACCAGACTGGGACTGGGACTTGGACAAACACTGTGACTGGGAGTGGCACTGAGAATGGGACTTAGACTGAGACTGGGACTAGGAATTGGACTGGAATTGTTATTGGAACTGAAATAGGGACTGCGACTGGAACTTATACTTGGGGTGGACTGGGACTGGATGGAGGAGAAATAGTGAGAAAGGAAAAGAGAAGATAGAGTTAGACGAAGATAGAGATATGTATAAGATAGGATAGGCTGAACTGGCTGGTCCCATAGATTGAATGAGTGCGTAGTGTTACGAGAAGTTTATTTTAACGACCAAACTAATAAACCCTATCAAAAACCAGGACCTATGTTATAAAATAACTCCATCCTATTGGCGAATACTGGAAGTTTTCTAGGACTTAAGCCACTTTCTGCTTCTAGATCTAACAGCTGCAACACTTCTAATAGCTGAAGTGATAGATGGAGCGGAAAAGAAGTGAGAGAAAAAGGCAGAGGGGGAGAAAGAGACCGCAGAAAAAGCGGAAGGCAGAGGGAAGGGTAAATAAAAATATAAGGAAAAGGGGGAGAGAAGGAAAGGTAGAGTAAGAGTTAAAACTGTTTAATAGTTATGCAGATAGACCAATGCTAGTGTAGAGCATCATATGTTGGGTCTGCTAGTATCTTATAAATATTTTGTGATGAAAAGATAGACGGTTAAATGGAAAATCAACCAATCTTGGCTGCCAGTTACCAAACGCCCAATCTGAATATAGTTTTCAAAAACACTCTATTTGAGAATGTTTTCCCAAACGTTCTATCTCAGAATTTGCTTAAAGAATGGGTGATCTAAAATTTTTTTATAAACAACTTTATTTATTACTAAATCAATTGAAAGTTTGCTCAGAAAGGACGTTTTGCAATCGAGTTCTACGACAGAACGTTGTTTTAGATAGAAAGAATATAATCAAGCTACAAATGTTCTAATTTTTAAATTTATCCTCAAATTAATTCAAACAAAAGGCGCTATATCTATTTTATTTTTGAGTTAATAACAGCAAATATTCTCAACAAAACAATTTCCGAAAGCGTACACCATGAAGTCCATTTCAGTCCCTAGCTATTTAGGAGGCTTGTATATATACCCACAGCAGGTATGCCTATCATAAGAGGCGTATAAAATACTAAAGTAAACAAATGATTCAAGAGGTTGTGTAACGCAATCCCTCAAGGGACTGCCAGCGCATCTAATATCGTATCCAAACACATGTAAAACTCACTCTACCCCTGGAGAGTTCTGTTCCTCAAGCAGTCGAAGCTCTGATGAGCTCAAGTTTCTCGTGAAACTAGTGGGTGGCGATAGTATCGTCGAGAAGGTTCACTATGGTCATATTAAATCGTTCCAGAGAAGATCCGGCGTGTACTCTAATGGTGCTTGTTACCGGAATGTAGCGGATCTATATTCGTCACAACAACAACAACGACAAGTTTATTTCAGCATGTATTGCTGATTGCATACTTAGGATTTAATCATCAAGTCACATGCGAATCCTTTCATGATAACCTAAAGCGTTTAAGTCGTTTTGAACTTAGTAATTTGCGCAGAACGTCGACGATATGAAATATTGCACAAAACATTACTTGCTTTAATAAACTACAGTGACTGAAATTTTGCGCCAACATTTGACAAAAGAAAAGCTCGAAATTGTTTCCACGAAAACTTTCTTAAATTTTTGCTAAAACTTCCTCGCAACTTTGTTTCTTTCAGAAGAGTTATTTAATATTGTAACTTTTTATCTCTTTTCCATTGAAAACACATACAATCAAATAGAAGGAGCAAAATTTGCAGATATTTATCCATCCAGTTCTAAGGATGAATAATTTGTGTAATAAAAACTCTTTGAAAACACACAAGAAATTTCTACGCTAATAGATTAAATCGAATAAAAAATGATAAACATGCTACCAGAGAAGCTATAGGCCGTAAATTTATGAGCAGCTACAAAATGGACATTTTTTTTATGGTAGTTCTAAAGAACAAAATTTTTTTTATTGCGCTTTTATTAGCCGCATGTGTGATGTAATCAATTAAATGATGCACGAAATTATTTCAACCGAATAAAAAATTATTTTTATAAATAAAAAAATCGTTATATATTACAATATTATTTTCTATAATCTTCACTTTATTTAAAATTCAAAAATAAGTGCTCTCAGCTTAAAGTTCAATAAACCACAAAAAAGGACATTCAATAAATTATCAGCCACAAAAAACAGCTTTGGTATGCGCCAAGCCAAAATGACATACAAAGAAAGGAAACTAAATTTAATTTAGTAAAATATGCTAATAAAAGTGTCTAAATATAGTAATAACCATCTATTTGTTAGTAATTTGTTAGTGTATATGCATACACATTAGAGTGGTTAAAAATATTTTTTTGGAAATTCGCAAACATCACCCCAATGTTTTTCTTATGGGGAAAAGATAGACACAATTTTCATATTGTAACGAATTTTGTGAAAATCCGCTTATTTTACACCTTCTACTGACGTTCGTATCGCTAAACTTTTGAATAAATAACTCTAATATTCAATAATGCAAAATGGCCTTTATTAAAGTACTTCACAATAACACTGATACTTCACAACCAATAGCTTGCTTAAATCAAACTGATTCTGTTTACTCAGCTTTCGCTCCTTTTATAGTCTCTGCTGTCTCATTTGCATACTTCTAGGCGTTTCTTCTTATAGAATTTACCACTTGTTTACCAGCTATAAACTTATCAGCTATAAACTACAGATGCACGATTATAGCTTCTCGCATAGCCATATGCGCGTGTATATGTGAGTGATACTTCCACCGATGATTGACTACTTTTGGGAGTATCTCAGATATATGCATGTGTTTGTGCGTTTCTATCCGCTGCGTGTATGGACATATGTGTTGACATAATGATTGATTTGTATATGTGCATACAAGTCACTGCTTAGTATCGGCTCAGAGGTGATAGTATCCCTTAGAGTTGCTAATATTCGTCACAATATTTTCTATAATTGTCAATGTATAGTTCACCAAATTAGATATTTTAAAAAGTTTACAGCTGCCTTGGTTGCTAAGAAAGAGTGTAGCGCCTAAAATTATATGTTGCAAAATTCAAACCGGTGAAACTAACTAACAATTCAGAAAGTCTACATATATAGTTCTATTCTAAACTTAAATGAGCTAAGCACGGACACGCGACGATTCTGAACAACATGACGAAGGGACAATTAAACGGAATAATAACCGAACTAACATCCACTGGACTTCTATGTTCAGAACATACGATATCCTTCAAGGGAGGAATGGGAAAAAGGCCTAAGCAATGGCAGGAGCATTACAATCTACACCGACGGCTCAAATGGAAAAGGGAACTGAAGTTGGGATGTACTCAACACATCTACAGTTAAGCCAATAATTCTGACTTCCTGACGCATGCAGTGTATTCCATGCCGACGTCTATCCCATAGACAGAGCAACAAAGATAGTATGGCCTCCGACAACGAGGTAACAATCTTTGTCAACAGCCAAGTCGCCTTGAGGACATTAGAGTTCAACATGATAAAATCGGATATCGTGCGAAGGTGTCGAGCCTCGCTGGCTTCTATAAGCCATTTCAATGTCTACCACTGAAGGGAATGAACTTGTAGATGAGATGGCTAGGTGAGGAAAGGTTTGGATTTGCCCAAAACTGAAGTCGAGAGCTCCGTCCGGCCACCGCTGGGTTATCTCCTGAGGAGAATCGAGGAATATGAGAACAGGGCAACGGTCTTGGTATGAACCAACAGGGTTGACTGCGAAGTCTCAAGTTCCTTATGGGCTTGGATAGGATAGGCACCAGCTTCCTTCTCACCTTGAATAAATCCGCGGTAAAGGTACTTTGCGGGTGTGATCACAGGCCATTTTGCTATCGCACCATGGCCCGCGGTGGCGAATACCGACAAGCTCCCTCTGCAGATACTGTCATGATGAGGAGGAATATGATTCGATCTACCGCTTTTTCTGCCGATGTCCGGGGCTACAAAGAAGATGGCTCAGATTTCAGGGCGCAAGATTTTTCGACAGCCTGGCAGAGGTTGAGAAGGCGGACGTCTCGCTTATTCTTGGGTTCATCAGGGAAAGCAAGTGGTTCGTTGAGGTTCACTAGGAGGTAGTGGGGTTAAACGAATGTACTGCCACCCTGCACTTGCTGAGGGCACTCACAATGGACAAAAATATATCCGAGTGGAAGTGTGGGTAATACCTACGCACGCCCTCTTAATCTAACCTAATATAAATAATAGTATTTTGGAAAGAGTAAAAAAAGGGGTGAGCCACGGCCATTCTCAGAATTTGTTTTAGAACTTTAGGAAAAGCGGGCGTGGTCTTTAACCGACTTTGATTATTTTCACTCACACTATATAATTTGACAAGGGTAGTGTCTCCTTAACTGTTTTTGATTCACGGCTTGTTAAACTTCCAATTTTTCTTCTTCTAAATGTGGTTGGTGCCACGCCCAAATTCCAAAGTTTATGAAATTTATATTTTGCATCATAAAACCAATCCACCTACCAAATTTCATTAGCTTAGCTGTATTCGTTTTTGAACTATCTCATTATTTCCATTTTTCTAAATTTTCTACATCGAAAAAGTGGGGCGTGGTTATCTTTCGATATCGCTTATTTACAATAACAATCTATTCTGGGTCCAGATAAGGCGCGTATACGAAATTTACTCAATTTATCGTGTTAACGGACGGACAGTTGGACGGACGGTCATGACTTAATCAATTTTTTTTTCGATACTGATGATTTTGATATATTTAAGTCTATATCTATCTCAATTCCTTTATACCTGTACAAATAACCGGCATCCAATCAAAGTTATAATAGCCTTTGTACAAGTACAACTGGGTATAAAAACAACACGCAATGTGGTCAGAGCCTACAGTTTTAGTTTCTCCAGTTGGTAACACTTGCGAATTTGCAAAAAGTGCATTTTTTGAGTCACTCTAATACACATACTTATACAAACATTGGCTGAAAAAGTTTCACACATATGTAAGCGTATGGCATGAAGCTTCTCCGTGTGTTTACATGCAAGTTTGTGAAATAAAAGCAGGGCATGTCATTTATATAAAACATACACAAACAACTCCTACGCATGTCTGCTCTCTAAGTATGTAAAAAAAAACAACAAATTTGGTGTTTTTTTGTATTTTTATTCTGTGTTTAAATGTGTCTATTTGTGTGCGTTTGCCGCATGCCTGTAAACGTGTCGACACAGAACAAAAGTGACCTCACTTTGATACGCGCTCCTTTGCAAACAAAAAAAAACAGAAAAAACTAAATATCGCACTCCTATCGCAAAATGGGCTAACTCGAAAATCTGAAATTTCGAAGTTATTTTTACTTTTATATTAAGTCGCTTTCATGTTTGTCCCTCTCATTTCTATACGAATTTTTGACTAACGGAAAATTCTTTTTCGGTAACTTCCCGTTGAGCTAGACACTTGGTACTTAGAAAATAGTTGAGATCTGAGAGACATTACAAGGCAAGTGAAAAAAATCCGCTAGAGTGGTGCACGGATCGAGATATACAGAAAATTTATTTTAAAATGGAAATCGACTTTTAATTAACTTCTCGATAAGCTAGATACTTGAAACTTGGGTCGTGAGACAGAACCCGGCGACAATGATATATTTGATCAAAAAAATTTCGCCAAGTGGCGCATGGATTCAGATATTAGGAAAAGTAATTTTAATTTGGGAATTTTTCAATGCATTTTTAAGTAACTTCCCGGTGACCTAGAGACTTGAAGCTTGGCACTTAGTTCGAGGCTTGGTGACAATACAATTTACAGAAAGAAAATTCCGCTAGGTGGCGCGCTAAGTGAGATAATTGCAAATCCATGAAAAACGAGGGGAATCTTGCAATCGATTTTTGAGTAACTTCCCGGTGAGCTGGAGATATGAAACTTGAGCTGTAAGTCAGAACCCGGTGACGATGCAATATTTTATCAAAATCCGCTAGGTGGGCACATGGATCGAGATATTATGAAAATTAATTTTAATTTGGGAATCTTTCAATCCATTTTTAACTAACTTCCCGGCTACCTAGAGACTTGTAACGTAGCACATAGTTCGAGACCCAGTGAGAATACAATTTATAGAAAACAAAGTTCCGCTCAGTGGCGTGCTAATTGAGATAACTACAAATCCCTGAAAAACGAGGGGAATCTTGCGATCGATTTTTGAGTAACTTTCCGGTGAGCTAGAGACTGGAAACTTGGGCCGTGGGTCAGAACCCGGTAACAATGCAACATTTGGTCAAAAAAAATCGCTAGGTGGCACGCGGATCGAGATAGTAGGAAAAAAAATTTTTATTTGGGAATCTTTCAATGCATGACAATACAACTTATAGACAACAAAGTTCCGCTAGGTGGCGCTCTAGTCAAGATAAGTGTAAATCCTTTAAAAACGGAGGAATCTTGCGATCGATTTTCGAATAGCTTCACGATGAGCTAGAGACATGAAACTTGGGCCGTAATTCAGAACCGCGGTGACAATGCAATATTTTATCAAAAAAATTCAGCTAATTCAGTTTTATATTCCAAAATTCTTTTAAAAGAGCTATTGTTACAGTTTTTTAATCAAAATTCAGCAAAACTATGTCTGCATTAAAGGAAAAATTGCCTTCTATTTTTTGGTCCATTTATATAAAGGTAGTCTTTAAAATTTTTTTATCATATTTTTATTTATATATTTGAGTACCACCAGGCTTTCCATTTCGATAGCTACTGACCAGTCTGCTCAATTTACTGGTATCTCCTCCTACTAATCAGCGCAAATAGGCTTTGTAAAAATAGTAGAATTGCGTTTTCTCATATGAGAGGCAGTCAGTTTTTCGCTTTTTCTCAACATTGCAATTTTTTGAGTTGATCGCTATTTTGACTTAGTTGTGCGATATACCTATATAAGCTATATGCTAAAAGTATGTGTACATGTAACTACAAACATACATACATATGTGCAATTTTGGCTCTAAATGAAGGGCTGAAAAAGCAGTACTGCAAATATTGCAAAAGTGTTACTTAAGTCAAACGGGCGCCTGTTTCACTGAGTGCCTATTTTGGGGCTTATAGAAAAACAAGGTTTTCTTTAAAAACATCTTTAAGTAGAGAAAATGTTTGTTTGATACCTTTGTACTTAAGTTGCATGCAGGATATACATGCCTAGGCATCTGAAGTCGGCCTAGCCGTCAATGTAGAAAACCAAAATGATCTAGTATTATTTACAAAGGAATATGTGTAACTTTAATGGACAATACCTATGGTTGGAGGGGTAGACCTACAAGAAAATTACAGCACTTAATATCTAAGAATTATAATAGACAGGAAGTTGAAATGAAAATGAGTTTGCAGATGATGATGACATAAGCGAGGGTGACAGACTCGTATGATCACCGGTGGGTTATATCTTCAGAAAAATTTATGAATATGAGACTAGGGCAATAAACTTGCTGTGGACAAATCGCATGATTACTAAATCCCAAGTTCCTTATGACCATGTTTGGATAGGAAAAACTTGCTTTCCTCTAAAAAGCTAATCAAATCTGCAGTGAGAATTATTTATGCGTGGCATCACAGGTCATTGCGCCATTGCATCGATACTCCGACTAAGCCCATAGTAAGTTCCCTTCGCAAATTTGTCACATTGAGAAGGAAGCGGAGTCAATTCAAACTTTCTCTTTCTCAGCAGATTCGCTCCTACATAAGCTGATTGGAGAAAAAATATGGAATCGTTGAGAATTTCTAGAAAGTAATTTGCTTGGGCACATGTAGCGTCACCGGTACTTAATAAGGGCATTCACAAGGGACAAAAATTCTACCATTTTAAGTGTTGGAAAACACTCCTCGCAGAATTCTATTGCACTGACTCAATATGACGAAGATGAAGGCTAAGACAAAGGCGAAGAAGCACTCAAAGGTGAAAGGAAAAGACGAAAATGGAAGCCAACACGAAGACGTAGACGGAGAAAAGAAAAAGGATGAACAAGAAATGAGAAAGAAGGCGTATACGAATACGAACGCGAGGCCAAAGACGGAGATGAAAATGAAGGCGAAAACAGAGTCAAATAAATTCCCCAAATGATTCAAGGGGCTGTGTAGCTCAACCCTTTCAAGGAGTTGCTAGTGTAATTTATAGCTTCTTGTTGTTTTATTAAGGATATAAAGACAGTCCCCGAAAGATTTGGGGAGTTTTGTGATGTTGATGATGCTTTGTCGGATACAAATCCGGTAGGTTCCTGCAAAAAAGCCACCATAAAGTTACTAGCCCGACCATCTCGCGAACGATTAATATGACCACATTAAACCTACTAGGACATCCGCTCCTACCCTCTAGTTCCAGGGCCAATAGACTTGCTGTGGACAAATCGCAATGATTACTAAATCCCAAGTTCCTTATGAGACCATGTTTGGATAGGGAAAAACTTGCTTTCCTCTATAAAAGCTAATCAAATCTGCAGTGAGATTATTTATGGGTGGCATCACAGGTCATTGCGCCATTGCATCGATACTCCGACTAAGCCCCATAGTAAGTTCCCTTCGCAATATTTGTCACATTGAGAAGGAAGCGGAGTCAATTCAAAACTTTCTCTTTCTCAGCAGATTCGCTCCTACATAAGCTGATTGGAGAAAAAATATGGAATCGTTGAGGACTTCTAGAAAGTAATTTGCTTGGCCACATGTAGTGTCACCGGTACTTAATAAGGGCATTCACAAGGGACCAAAATGTCTACCATTGTAAGTGTTGGAAAACACTCCTCGCAGAATTCTATTGCACGGACTCAATATGACGAAGATGAAGGCTAAGACAAAGGCGAAGAAGCACTCAAAGGTGAAAGAGAAAAGACGAAAATGGAAGCCAACACGAAGACGTAGACGGAGAAAAGAAAAAGGATGAAGCAAGAAATGAGAAAGAAGGCGTATACGAATACGAACGCGAGGCCAAAGACGAAGATGAAAATGAAGGCGAAAACAGAGTCAAATAAATTCCCCAAATGATTCAAGGGGCTGTGTAGCTCAACCCTTTCAAGGAGTTGCTAGTGTAATTTATAGCTTCTTGTTGTTTTATTAAGGATAAAGACAGTCCCCGAAAGATTTGGGGAGTTTTGTGATGTTGATGATGCTTTGTCGGATACAGATCCGGTAGGTTCCTGCAAGAAAGCACCATAAAGTTACTCAGCCCGACCATCTCGCGAACGATTAATATGACCACATTAAACCTTCTAGGACATCCCGCTCCTGCCCTCTAGTTCCATTAGGAACTTGGCATCGCCAGAGCCTCGCCTGTCTAACATGTGTATTAAACATTCATATTTGTAACAGGATTCCCTCGCGTAGGTGAGGTTGACAATTGGGTTGCGGTAGCTTTGAAGCAATAAAACTTTGTATTCCGCTTATCAACCCCTTGAATCAACAACTTCGCCAACCCAATTGTTAACTGCACCTACCCGTGGCGAATCTTGTTTCTTGATTAGCCGAGCCTCTGGCGACCCCAAGTTACATTGATCTAGTGGGTGGGGGGAAAGGATGATCTAAACGGTCCAATGTGGTATATTAAATCATTGCCGAGTTGATCGAGCTTGTACTTTAATGATGCTCGTTACCGGAACTGTTTCCGGCAAAGGACCATCAACACCAATAACACTCACCAAAACCTTCGGGGACTGTCTTTATCGTTAATAAAAAACAACAACAAAGT
This sequence comes from Eurosta solidaginis, assembly GCA_029619165.1. Classification (NCBI taxonomy): domain Eukaryota; kingdom Metazoa; phylum Arthropoda; class Insecta; order Diptera; family Tephritidae; genus Eurosta; species Eurosta solidaginis. The sequence goes on along the minus strand of JARSSU010030880.1, from coordinate 866 downwards.
CAAAGATGAAGATGAATACGAAGACAACGACGAGGACATAAAATAACGAAAACCAACAAGAAACCAAAGACAAAGACAACGAAGGCGAAGAAGCAAACGAAGACGATGAAGAACCAAGGATGAGGAATAGACAAAATAGCATTTGGTTTGCTTAGATCCTATGAAAGATGACGGAAGTTTCCGTTATAAACATTGAGGCGCAACCGTTACTGCGTACTCCTCAGTTCACACAACTCATTACTATCACACTCAACGGCCCCATCACCCTTATTATCTTACACAATAACTAAGTAGTTGACTAAAAATGCAGAAGTTATAAAATTTGCATTCTTCCCTCTACATTAGTCAAACTATCTAGCAACTTTTATCATAAACCCTTAATAATAAGTAATCTTTCCACTTACCACATGCCTTCAGAGTGAGTTAGCTCAAATAATTTACGAATGTATGTAACAATCTACTTGCAAATTCGACTAAAACCGAGCTGCCTAAAATTATGCAATATTCATATACCCTGTGGAAAATTCATTACTTTGATGATGAAATCTTCTGGTGCAGATTAAGAACAATTCTGAGAAGGAGCTAGTTCAGTCACACGTAAGCCTTTATATGTAGGATAACTGTTTTACGGCTATTTCCATTCAGACTGGTGTCCCCAGTCAAATACCAACTGTCGTTTTGCTTGATCATAATAAATAAGTTAGAATGCGGATTTACAGACGGTGTCGAGAGAAGAGCTCCCCGGAAGATTTATGGTTCAGTCGCGGGTTTCAATTGTATATGTTGCAGGGAATGGCCTTTTATCAGCAGTGCAAAGTAACACATCTTTTCACTTTATACAATATCGTACGAATGCCTTTATTTTC